>VUQI01038138.1:0-34361 GCA_015106735.1 Paratilapia polleni | reverse complement strand
TAACCAAGCCATGAGGTCAAAGGAGCTGCCTACACAGATCAGAGACAGGGTTGTTGCAAGGCACAGATCTGGGGAAGGCTACAAAAGATTTCTGCTGCACTGAAGGTTCCCAAGAGCACAGCGGCCACCATAATTCTCAAATGGAAGAAGTTTGGCACAACCAGGACTCTTCCAAGAGCTGGTCGCCCTGCCAAACTTAGCAAGCGAGGGAGAAGGACCTTAGTGAGAGAGGTGACCAAGAACCCGATGGTCACTCTGATTGAGCTCCAGAGATCCTGTGTGGAGACGGGACTAAGTTCCAGAAGGATAACCATCACTGCAGCCCTCCACCGATCTGGGCTTTATGGCAGAGTGGCCAGATGGCCTCTCCTCAGTGCAAAACACATGAAAGCCCACTTGGAGTTTGCAAAAAAAAAGCACCTGAAGGACTCGCAGACTGTGAGGAACAAGATTCTCTGGTCTGATGAAACCAAGATTAAACTGTTTAGCCTCAATACTAAACACTATGTCTGAAGGAAACCAGGCAGCGCTCATCACCTACCCAGTACCATCCCAACAGTGAAGCATGGTGGTGGCAGCATCGTGCTGTGGGGGTATTTTTCAGCAGCAGGGACTGGGAGACTGGTCAGGGTTGAGGGAAAGCTGAATGGAGCAATGTACAGGGATGTCCTCAATGAAAACGTGTTCCACAGTGCTTAGGACTTCAGACTAGACCGAAGGTTCACCTTCCAACATGACAATGACCCTAAGGACACAGACAACACAGGAGTGGCTTAGGGACAACTCTGTGACTGCCCTGAGTGGCCCAGCCGGAGCCCCGACTTGCAAAGAAGAATGGCAGAAAATCCCCCAATCCAGGTGTGCAAAGCTTGTTGCATCATAATCAAAAAGACTCAAGGCTGTAATTGCTGCCAAAGGTACGTCAACTAAATACTAAGTAAAGGGTCTGAATACTTTTCTTTTTAATAAATTTACAAAAAATCCTAAATTTCTGTTTTCAATATATCAGTATGGGGTGTAGATTAATGAGAAAAAAAAAGAATTTAAATGATTGTAGCATCAGGCTGCAACATAACAAAATTGAAAAAAGTAAAGGGGGGTCTGAATACTTTCTGAACCTACTGTATAATACCTACTGTACATAAACTACTAAAGACCAAAGACCTTGTTCTAATTGTGTACTCATAAAATTAGCTTTTTTAGAGGGCTTACAATGAAGTCACTTATGCTGCATTGATTGTAGATTTTTCTTAAAAAGACTGTTTAATATAACATTATCTTTTTAAAGTCATTGTCAAAAATAATGACAAAAGTCCACTATAATGTTATTATAGGAGACCACATAGATTTATAAAAGGTTGCTGAAATCTGCAGTATTACTCCCACTTTGTGTTCTCCACTGGTTTAAGAAATAATATAAAAATGGTGTAGAAAAAGCAGTGGAGAGTGGGAGGGAGATATGGGATAGGAAAGGGGGCTATCATCACATTTTTAAACACTCTCCACAGCAGTGCTGACAGATCAAGAGAAGAATTCTAGCCCAGGAGCTTCTGGAAACCCACCCAACAGGCTCCACAGCTTCAAAAACACCAAAATACAATAGAGCTTTCTTATTTTTTGTCTCTTTTCAGCAGTTTACCACCACACTTCCTTCTCACTCTGCACCAATCTGCTCTCCAGAGTTTCAAGGCAGTAAATCTGAACATTTATCTGAAAAGCTACCAGTTAAAAATTCTAAACAGAGTTTGTCACTGTATGTACACCTTCTCATACAGTACTTCATGGTTTATGCTAATTAGCAAATATTATGTTAGCACCAAGCATAGCATTCGCAGCTGCAATCCCAGCAGATCAGATGATCTCAGTGCCAGCCCACATAATCTCATGGCTCCGCTGATAACCTTCTGTGCAATCAATTGGGAATCACACTAAATTCTAGCTGGTTTAGCCTGCCCACAGCTGCTGCACATGTGTATGCCACTTTGCAACCCACCTTCACCCTTAAGCAGACCCTCATTGCCTATTTTATTACAAATGGGATCATAATTTAAAAAATGGGCATTGCTAAAATAAGACTTGAAGCTACAGATTGGAACCATAAACTCAACAGGAAACGGTTTACTGGGTGACTCCCACACCCATGCTAGAGTATTGTTTGGTCTGTTTGTGCTGTTGTGGTGTCAATGTTAATCACATTAAGAAAATGTGATAAAGTATAATCTTTAGCACATTTTTGTAGGTCTAGTGCAATGTTCAGGACCTGCTCTACTATATAAATATCATTTTAGTCCATTGTTAGGTTGTTGCTAAGCAATATGATGATGTCATAACATGTGATATAGGTAAGAACCTTCAGGGGCTTAAGATGTACCTGTGTGGCAAGTTTGATTGCTGAACTCCTGATCATGTGTATTATGGTAAGAAGATGTGACTTCTTTTGGCAACCAGACAAGTTGCCCCCTGCTGGTCATTAGAAAGAAAGCAGGTTTAAGATGCTTCTGCATTGGCTTTATGTTTCAGACCTGGAAGAATAGACCCGCCTCTTCTCATTACATCCGGTTTCTTGCAACCAAAATGGCAATGGGAGAAACGTTCATCTCGAGGCTTCAAAACGCAATTCCAGAAACTAGTGGATGACGTCACGGTAGCTACGTCCATTTTTTATACCGTCTATGCCTGGAAGTCATGTCCATCCTTTATATACAGTTTTTGTGGTGAACATCATACCTGCTTAACATCAGCATGTTAGCATGTTAGCATTGTCCCTGGTTTACATTTAGCTCAAAGCCACATTGCAAAAATTCTTCATCTGCTGTGACGCCTACATTTTAAATCCAGCTACTTAAGTTATTTTCAGCATACCATTAAAAAAACAACAAACAAACAACAAAAAAAACTAACCTTGTGGAAGCTGCCATGGAAGATTTTTTTGATTGCTGTCCCTTCAAAGGTAACAGTCTGGAAGTCTCCTTTGTAGTCATGGTTAAAGAACGTCAACGTCTTTCCAGAGTCTGTGGGGGGAAAGAGTTGGTAGTGAGGTTGGGAGGATAGATGATTTTCCCATTCAGTATAAACCTGACTTGGACGCACTACTAATTACTACAAACATGCATTCCCTAGAAAAATTAAGAATCACAAAAAAAAAAAAAAGATCAAGTAAGCACAACAAGTATAGAGGTGGTATACCTTTTGCTGAAAAACTTTAAAAAAAGTGTTATTGTATCCTCAAGAAAGAATCAAGAATTAGCCAAATATACTTCACTCACTAAAAAGTAACTCAAACCCAAATTAAAATGCAATATTTCCATAACTTTTGCTGCTTTCTTGCTGTATCAGACTCAACTGGGAAAGCAGAAAAACCTATATTATTTTTGAACATCCTTTAGCTACTCCTGGGATCCTATATGCTGATAAGGTGATGGCAGTAGATCAACCCCAAATCTTCTCCAAGTCAGTGATGTCCAAAACACTTCTGAAAGTTCATCCCAGGGGGTGAGCTTACTGAGCATGCAATGTTTCTGTGATATCGCTTATCGCAGTCTGACACAAACACTACACATGATTTCAGCCACTGCACCATGATAAATTTTCAGTCACCAATATCATCATCTTCCTATCTGTTTTGACTAAAACTGTCTGTATATCATATTCAAGCACAGCTGTAGGTTTAAGGCCATGGACCTTTGGCGCCACTCGGAAAGACTTAAATAATACAGGTCTTTAAAAAAATATATATATATCTGTGAGCCTAAGTAATCACTGAGGTTAAATCTAAGATAAAGATTTTGTTTTTTTTCTAAAAAAACAAACAAACAAAAAAAAAGAGACAAATATAACATTTTTAAAGTGGCAAATTCTACGTATTTGTTTTTCTTGAAAAAAGTGAGGCCTTCCCGGAAACATATCAGAATAGCACCATGTGTTGATCCAAGACTTGTATATATCGTTCAGCATCAGTGGTGATGTGAAAGTTAACCTTGCCATGTGCAATAATGGACCATGATAGAGGTAGTCCCTCTAGTCTTTGATCCAAGGGATGCAGCAATCCAGAGAAGCATCAGTATAACAAATTAAAATCTGGATTGGTCAGACTGTAAGAAAGCCTTCCATTTCCTACTAAGTCCACCTTAAATAAGTGTGGCCACAGACAGGGTAATGTTTCTGGATGTTGTTTATATATTTATTTGCATGAGAGATTTTTAGCTTGCATTTGTGGATGCAGTGATTACCTGTGTTCACTGACGGTGGTTTTCAGAAGTGCTCCTGAGCCCATGCAGTAATTTCCACTACAGAACAGTGTCGGTTATTAACACAGTGGGCCCGGAGATAACAGCTATTTGGTGTTGTTCTACAGCCTTGTTGCTTGCATAAACAGTGTTCTCCAGATTTTTTGAATATTTTACAGATATTTTGTGTTGTAGAAGATGAAATCCCTGAATTCTATTGTTTATAAGGTGTTATTCTTAAATTTGTGAAGTAATGGCCCACAATTTTTAAAACAGTAATGAACCTCTCCCCATCTTTATTTCTGAAGAATCACTTTCTCTTGGATGTGCTTTTGCCAATTACTCCTGAGATGTCCCACCAGCTGATTTTTCTTTTTTTGTTTAGCATAAACAGAACTTTTTCGGTCTTTTGTTGCTTCTGACTCAATTTTTTTTGAGACACATTGCTAGCATCCAATTGAAAATGAGCATATATAAAAAAATAAGTATCAACATTTGAGTTGTCGTCATGCCATTTACAATTAACTATGGGTTTAAAGGATCATTGCGTTCCTTTGTTTTCTTTTCTCGCACAGTGTCCCAACTTCTTAAAGATACATAAAGCATAGTGGATTAAAAGTGTAGTTAATGTAGCATCCCAGCTGGAATCATTAATATCTCTGCAGTCTCACTTCTAAAATTGGCTTCATTATGCACTCTCTCTGTTTATTTGGAGGTGCTGGGAAAGCTGCAGCAAACATCTGCTATTTGAATCTGTACTTGTCAAACTGTGATGTGTGATGATACAGCTGAGACAAAAAAAGATAAAGAAGCAAGAATGTAAGTGATTTAAACTCACTGTCAAGAATTAGTCCAACCAAGGGCTCGTTGCCCTTATTGAGGATTTCCCACAATGCAAAGGGTTCCTGTGGGGTCTCAGGAAGTAGGCGGAGCATCATAGAAATAGTGTAGTCGGATGGTAAACCCTCAGGGTGAAGATACCTGGCGCACACATGAAAGAACAGGCAAACGCACACACACAGTGAGCTTAGCTGTGCCCTTAAGGCTTACATCCACTAGGTGTCTTTAAAAAGTGCCACTGTTTCTTTTTAGCTGTTGTGAATGCTTTTAGAGTGTTTTCAGCTGCCTCAGACTCACTCTGAGCACCAGCATATTTTTAATCACAGAGCCTAGACTTTTTTAGGGAGCTGCCTCCAAGCACCTCAGGTTTAAATCTCCTCAGCTTCAATTTTTCGGAGCGCTTGTCAATGTCACTTTTCACAAAATGAACAATCAGAGAACAGGAAGCTAAAATTAAAGTTGGTTGACAGCATCAAGTGGAAATAAGCTCCTTAAACAACATCCCAAAAGACATTACGGGATCGAAACTGGAGCCACCGAATGCTCCTGTTGAATTTTAGTAAACATGTATGTTATATTTAAACATGTCCCTATACTACACTGGGTGCTAGATAAATGTTAAATCTTCTAACCCACACAAACAATCTCTAAGAATGTTTTTGAGTCATTTCTTTCAGCACCTCCTGTGCATTATTTGTGATCGCTGTCTAAGTCTGTACACAAAAACTGAACTCATAATGAAAACTGAAACTAGAATCTATGGTATCTAATCCATTTGCTGTTTATCAAAACATTTTTAAATATTAATAACTGTATATATAAAAACACAGACTTTAAGTGTGTACAAAAAATGATAATTTGATTTAAGGCCCTATGGACAATGACACATTTTTGCCTTTGTACACCTCCACAGTGGATTTTAAAGCAAAGAATCAAGATGTGATTGAAGTGAACACTTTCAGTTTTAATTCAAGGGGTTGAACAAAAGTATTACATTAGCTGCAGTAAAGTCCTGGCAGAGCATCTCAAGGGAGAAAACACAGCATTTGGTGATGTCCATGGAATCTAGATTTCAGGCAGTCACTGACTACAAAGGTTTTTCATCCAAGTATTACAGTCCTCATATTTACACTTCTGTTAATTTGCCCAATTAGTTTTGATTCTCTGAAAATGGGGGGCTGTGTATAAAAATGGCTGTGATTCCAGTTACTAAACTCCTCGAATTAAAGCCGAACGTCTACACTTCAATCACATCTCGATTGTTCGATTTAAAATCCACTGTGGTGGTGTACAGAGGCAAAATTACAAAAAATGTGTCAGTGTTCAAAAGCTCATGGGCCAAACTGAATGAAGATAAGATAATTTAGTCATGAAAGTAAATAAAGCTCTTAATTCAAAGTGTTCAGTTGTTTATGTCCCACTGAGCAATGACAGTTTACATTCACCACGTTAGGCAGGGGGAGGGAGAGACCCTTGACAAGCAAACGTGGGTAGATAAACAAAGAGTAAATGCAAAAAAATGGCTGAAATACTGAAGAAAAAAGTGGTGTATCAAAAAATAATACTGAGAAAGGCTGTGTAAAAGAGTGACAGGTCACTGGGGGTCACTGGAGCTGGGGTTGTCAAAATGTGGCCTGAGGGCCAAAGCCAGCCTTCAGTAACTTTTTTACGGGCAGCAAGTGTGACAAGGAAAGACTACTGTACATTTTATTCATGCACAGCTTATGTCACACGATGATCTAACAACACTGAACAAGACCAAGTAGCAGTTTTCTTAGATTTCTTCTGATTTAGTCATCATATCAGACTAAACATTGACAAGTACACCTGGTGAGAAGAACTGTAACAGTCATCTCACTAATACTTAAAAAAAATAAATAAATAACCAGCAAAAAAACAAAAAAAAAAAGCCCAAACCACCATCCTCTGAACAGAGACACATTACAAACACAAAAGTGGCTCTCTAATTTGGCACTCAGTCATCAAAACTGTCAGACCCAGGCCTTAAAAAGGAAGAAGTAGAGCACTGCAGATATTTTTCATTTATTCATTAATGTGTCTGTGTGTCATGATGATTCATATGGCCAAATCACCTTTGCTTGTATAATTGTTTGCTCTAAGATGTCTCTTGCGAATCTGATCTAATTCTTAATGACACTTGAATTAAACTATGCCTGGACAAGCTGCCAACTCCAGATATGCCAATTGTTCATCATGCATTTGTGCTGTCAGACAAGTTAGCAAGTAATGTGATCAACTGCTTCTTGGCTGGGGTAGCACAGTGGTGCAGTGGTTAGCACTATCACCTCACAGCAAGAAGGTGACCGATTCAAACCTTCTGGTCAGCTGAGGCCTTTCTGTGTGGAGTTTGGATGTTCCCCCTGTGCCTGTGTGACATGGATGTTAGATGGACTGATGACCATTTGAGTGGTTGTCTGTCTCTATCTGTCAGCCATGCAACGGAAGTGCGACCTGTCCAGGGTGTACCCAGTTTTTTTACCCTGTGGCAGCTGGGATAGGCTCTAGCCCCCTAAGCTAGATAAGTAGCTAAGAAAATGGATGGATGGATGTTTTTTGGCCGCTTCAGTATTACTATTATATTAGAGGCTATATTTAAGAGTTTTCTGACAAGAGAATCAATTAGAACAGCTAAATGTTCAGCTAAAACAAAGTAAAGCATAAGTGAAAATAAAGGAGCTGAGAGAGTGGAGGTTTAATCAAGAACAGTAATCTGAGCAAATCCAGTTCTTTACCAGATGATACAATGGTGCACAGTTTTATAGGCTGCCAACTGAAATACAATTTGTAGACCAGAACGTCAATGACGTAGTAGCTCATCCGGCTCATGATCCATCACAATTCACAGGTTATTCTAATGTGTTAAGTACAGAAAAAAGGTAATATGTTTTCTTGTCACTGATTGGCTGTATTGTACAACCTAATGAGAATTAAAATCCACTGAGAAGTCATATCCAGGAGAAGTTAATCTAGTTCACCACCACATGAAAGTGTTTGACTTCAGGAGTATTATGACTACATGGTCAGTAGTAACCATGGCCATAAAGAGTATGAAATTATGTGAATGCACCAACATGTCATAGCATTGACTATAATACTGATGTTAGCATAATGGTGATAGGAAGGCACCAACCACGCCTTCTTAATGTGGGAGTCAACCAATAGGATCACTCCCTCCCTGATCAGGATGTGTGGCAAAGTGATATTTCAAGCTATCACATCATTTGGTATTAAACTTCTTTCTTTATCATCATTATTATTATTTATTTTGTGCAAAATTTATCAAAATCGAGAATCTTACATTAATGACTTTGCTAAACGGTTTGAACTGAATATTGTTCAGTGCATCAGGAGTGAGAATTTGGTGAAACTGTTAGTAGTGTGCATCCTGTAAAAACTGAAAAGTACCCGTAAATTGACAAATATGACCTTGACCTTGACCTTTAGCACAGTTTCGGTGAAGGCTCATTAGGTGATCATTGTGTGCAAGTTTCACTAAAATCTGACCAATATTCTAGGAGGACTAACGATTCTTGTGAAGTGTGATAGGACAGGCTCATCGGTCCCTCAGTCGGGTGAGCTAAACATAATCTTCTTCTGTGTAAACACTGGTTTTTAGACGCCCTTTGCGTGGACATGTCCTTACTCACTTGGTGGGCTGAGACACCAGGGCGTCACGGTGTAACCTGTAGCAGGGGAAGCTGTTGAATGAACCTGGCTCCAGAGACACTCCAGGTATGGTGCTGTACTCCTTCTCTACCAGGCCAAACTTCTCCATCATACGGAAGCCTACAGCGGAATCATCGTCGTCATCATCTCTTTGGTGTAATAATCAATAATCATTACCAGCACCACCATTTGGACCATCATTACATAATTGCTATCATTATTATTTACTTCCTATCCAGGGGTTTAGTACAGTGGATGGACCTCTGTGACTGCTATCCTGTATATTTTTCCTGTCATTTGAACCTCTTACCTGCCAGCGTGTTACCACTCATCAAAACAGACGGACAAGCTGTAAGACAAAAAGGAGTCTGTTAGTTCGTCCTTAATATTCTACATTCAAAACATTCACACAAATTCCTCTTTCAGATACATCTCTCTCTTCTTTTCTCCCCACTGACTTTTTTCTGTCTCTTTCCCTCTGTCTGTATCCCAGTCTGACTTTAACTCATTTTCCTCCTGGTGTCTCTCTCTCTCTCTCTCTCTGTCTGTTTTAAACATGAGGTGGTGTTACTCACTGGCAGTGGCAGCCTCACAGACAAAAGTAATGAGCTGTTCTTCTATTTTCTTCACAGCGTCCAAATCGTCCACAAAAAAGACGTGTCTGTCACTGGGTTTACTGGCAATATTCACCAACTCGCCATAGTCTGCGTCCGCAAAGCCAATTGCGAAGATGATGTAGCCTGAGAATGAAATTAAATCAGAAGACTCATTACAAGCTGGAAAGAATTAAGTAGTCTAATCTAACACTGTTAGTTTCCTACAGTGGCTGAATGGTTTGTAACAGTAGCACGAGGGATACAGGACATAAAACAGAGAGGTAGGACGAGGATATTCTCTGATCTTTCCTGTACTGTAACAACACACATATCTTATAGACTGTCACAGACTCATACTTTAGGTCCAGAGTCAACAATCATTGCATTTCAGGTTTCATGAATAAAGCACCCACCCTCCACCTGCATCTCCTTGGACACTTTGTTGACATCATCTTGTGAACGTCCGTCGGTCAGAACCACCAGGACTTTGGGAACACCCCTTCTGGCTCCTGCCTCTGGGGTGAAAATGGACTCCTTCACATGTTTGATGGCTCTGCCTAATAAGAGACAAACCAGAAACATAAAAAAAAAAAAAAAAAAATCATGTATCACACATGTTTTCATTTTGTTACACAAATGAAGCATGGTTTGGACAAAGCAGTGAAGTCACACTTGCACTGGCCAGTTGGCACCAGTGGCATCCAATAAACTTCACCATCATTAACTCTGTCAAAATGTTCAACGTTTGAACATTTCATGTGTTGTCTTTGTATATTTTACAATTAAATGCAGGTTTTAAATAATTTGCAAAACATTTTATGTTGTACCTTAACTTCTTTGGAAATCAATTTGTCCAAAACTTCTTCTCTGGTTCTTTATGTAGTGTTTAAACCCTTTGGTAACCACTTTCAACACCTCTCTTTAGACTTGAAGCTTCATCTTTTCATTGGTTCAACATTTTTGGAGCAGTCACTTTATCATCCATCGTCTTCCCCAAGTGAGGCTCGATACTGATAAATGTTTTGGCAAATGAAACCTATTGGAACCATGGATATCATCTCTAATAATCTCAAATTCTTTTCCCCACATCCATCAAAGAGGTGAATGCATGTGACCTTTGATACAATTTTAATGGACCTGCTAATTTATTATTCCATTGACATTAATAAAATACATTACTGACTCCATAATTATCAGGCGAGTGACCTAAAAGCCCCTGAAATTATATTTAGGCTGAGTGATTAGCATTTTAAAAAAGCCAGAAAACAGACTTGTGACTTGTGTATTTCAATGACATCCAAAGACAAAAAGATAGACAATGTCACAATCCAGTTTGCAGCAGTCTATCAAAAAAATTAAAAGTTACTTGCTAATGGACATAATCAGTCAATAAAATCTGTCTAGACAGTTTTAAAAGGTTTCAAGACCCACCCATAGCAAAGCGACCAAGGTGATTTCTGTGCACACTTGTCAGTGAATTTAATCATGATTTATGTGCATCACCATGCTTTAAGCATCTCAAAAAGTTCTGCAAAATAAAATTCAAAACAGCAGAAATACTCAGTAACACATATTTTTATTTATAAATTCTCCTTCAGGCAGCACTTTCTGCTGCTGTCAGGTAAAAGCATCAAAACGTTACCTCTGACCAGATGATGGATCCTATATATTTTACAGAGTAAGATATACTCTAGTTACTTTAAAAAAAAAGGAAGAACCTTTATATTATCTTTTAACATTTACAGCATATAGAACACTCATAATAAGTCTAATTAATCACACACTGGTAGATAGTTTCTATTTGACTCCAATATTTCCATACTGTCCATCACAATTTGTTGGAAATGAGTAGTTGAACTACATTAATTGTTCATATAGCTCAACTACTCATCTCCAGCTGACCTTTTTATAATAAAATGGAATACCTTCACCATTTTTCCTCTCAAGCCCCTCTATTGTTTTACACTTCCACCTCACACATCTCTTGTGTTTCCAAGAGTTATTTAGAGAGGTACAGACTACCACAAAGCTTTGCACTAAAAGCAATACTACCATAGATGGCCTGTTCATTAACTGATACTTCTATATGCAAGAGTGTGTGGTGTGAATGTGTATTTGGCGTCTTCCGATTTTTAACCAAACGAAAACTCTCACACCATATCTTCACTTTCTCCTTGTTTTTTTTTTCTGTTAGTGAGCTGTCACTGATGAAAAATGATAGAGTGCTTGGCCTGTAAAGTGTTTTGATGTCAGATATCTGCCAGTGCTACATCTGTTTCTACACTGTCCTCTCTTCGTGATGGGTGAGAGTGGAATTACAGCAGCTAGCCAGGCATGAAGTGACATGCAGGACAGAGTAGGAAAGAGGGACAATGAGACAGAGGAGGGGGGTAAGTGGATTGTGGATGAAAGGAAAGAAGATAGAAGAGTGGATCCAGATGGGGAGATGAGAGCAAGTAAAGAAAGAAAGTGATAAAAAAAAAATTATTACAAAATCAAAATATGTCAGGACAGCTTGGGTTCAGAAGCCCATCATCAATCAACGATTCATTACTTTGTGTGTGTTTGTGTAATCCATGCCAATTTAGATTTGTTCTTGTGTCTGGCAGTTTACCAGCTTTGTCGCTGTCACTCAGGAAAGGAAACAATATGAAATGTTTTAACAACTAAAGGCTTCATACAAAAAGAAAAAAAAATTAAAGTAGGAAATGTTCCCTCCCTGTTCTTTTGTAGCTGCAGGAAGCAACTGTAATGTTCCCTCTGGAGTGTTATAAATGGAAAGAGCCATTAAATCCTCTAATCTTTAAAAAGTTACAGTAAGCTCCTGAGAGTACTTAAAAAATTAATCTGGATCATCAAAAGCATTACTGAAAATATACAAAGGCTTTAGGATGAGTTTTATTGGTTTCACTGGTTTTACTAATGTACTGGTAGAACAGGTTTTATAGTCACTGAAACTCATTTATACACTACTTCTGAATTCATAAAGGACTCATAAACCTTGAAAATTGAGCACTGGTCCCACAACACTGCATTTATACAGATGAAGCAGGGTGATATCTTAAATAAAGTGTGAATAGGGGGCGGCTGTGGCTCAGGAGGTAGAGCGAGTTGTCTACTAATCGATCCCTGGCTCCCCTAGTCTGCATGCCAAAGTATCCTTGAGCAAGATACCAAACCCCACGTTGCCCCTGATGCATTCATCGGTGTGTGTGTGTGTGTGTGTGTGTGTGTGTGTGTCCCACACAACCATCTCTAGGGTTTACAGAGGATGGTCTGAAAAAAAGAAAATATCCAGTGAGTGGCAGTTCTCTGGGTGACAATGCCTTGCTGGCATCAGAAGTCAGAGGAGAAATAACCACTTGTTACAATCAAGGTATACAAAAGAGCATCTCTGAACGCACAACATGTCAAACCTCGAAGCAGATGGGCTACAGCAGCAGAAGACCACACCGGGTGCCACTCCTGTCAGCTAAGAACAGGAAACTGAGGCTACAATTAGAAGATTGGAAAAACATTGCCTGGTTTGATGAGTTTTGATTTCTGCTGCAACATTCAGATGGTACGGGTCTGAATCTGACATAAACAACATGAAAGCATGCATCCATCATGCCTTGTAACGGTTCAGGCTGGTGGTGGTGGTGTAATGGTTTGGGGGATATTTTTTTGGCGAACATCGAGAATCGGAGAACACTGAGAATCGTTTAAACACCACAGCCTTCCTGAGTATTGTTGCTGACCATCCCTTTATGACCTGCTTCCAGCAGGATAACTCACCATGTCACAAAGCTCAAATCATGTCAAACTGGCTTCTTGAACATGACAATGAGTTCACTGTACTCACAAGCAGACACGGAAACAGTTCTTATGTGTGTATACTGTACTGTCAAGCAGTGTCAGGGATTAGCACAATTACTCGTATAAAGCATAAAAATAAATCTCAAAACACACACACACACACACACACACTCATGTACACTGTGTATGCAGGGATAAGGACTATTAGAGCAGTATCTACATTACATCAATCATACACTAAGCCAGCCAGAGGCTCAACAACACCTTAATGAAATGCACAGTGACAAGCCAAATCCCAGAATATCAGGCTCGGCATGCTCCCCTCTCATGCTTGTATGAGAGGGTACTGATGGTGGAATAGAAACTGACTATACAGTCTAAAGGGAGGCAGCATCATTTACATATTGTTTATGAAATGGATATAGAGAAAAGGCTTAACACTAGAAGTTTGATCAGAACATGAATAAGTAGCTGTCGGATCTCCTTAAGCAAAAACCGCTGCAGGCCATCAAGCAAGAAACTCAATCCGTGTTGCTACAGGAGCAGCTTCACTCTGCAGCCAACTGTATGAGTAAGCAAATGTATTTTTGAGCATATTTGTTTGGCCCCAAGGGTCACAGGACAGAGATATAAACTGAGCAAACCATTTACAATAAACATAAAAAGGCATTAACACTTCAGGGGGTCTTGTTGGCCAGCTGTCGTATCCACACAGACAGCCAGAGGCTAAAGGTTTAAAAGGAATAAAACTATAGACTTTTTTTAGGCCATTGGAAGATTTAGACACACAGAGGGGCCCTAATGGGGTCTCTGAGGAGAATTTGAGGTTTTGAAAAACATGAAAAGGGAATAGTTTGGGTTTGGAGAGCAAAAAAGGATTATATTGCAAGCCTCAATTTTTAAAGCCAGAGAAACTACTGACCTGTCTCTCAATGAACCAGAGGTGCAAGATGTACTATATGGTGGGAGGATTGGGTTTTGAGCTTTAAGCAAATTAAATTGCCATTCGTCGTGTAATACTATCTGTCCAAAATTCATTCAACAGCGTATCAACCCTCAGAAAAACAGTCAGGATCCTAAAAGACTACTTTAGTGACAAGAAGAATAAGGATTTCTGCAGCAGATTGTTAGGCCCCCACAGAGCCCTGATCTCAACACAGTGCAGCAATGCTGGGATTATACATGAAGTGCAAGAACACACTGAGAGAGCAAAAATCTACAGATGAACTGTGGCAAGGGTACCTAATGCACCAAATAAGCAACCAAATAATAATATTTGGCTTTTTTGTCTGAATAGTATTGACAACTTGTCATACTGGAGTGTGCAGAGGTGAGGACCCAAATGCAAGACATGGGAGGCAGGCAGAGTTCCAATAAACACAAGGCAAGCCATTTATTTAGGCTGATAAATCCGTAATAACCGCAGTCCAAAGCAGAGGCAAAAGGTGGGTAACTAAAAACTAAACAAATAGAAAACATGGTATGATGCAACAAGGAAAAAACGAAAGACAGGGCTATTTATACAGAAACACACTGAGGGCTAACTATGGGGGTGGAAACAGCTGGAAACAAACAGGTGGCGACAATCAAGACAGTGAGCCAGGGGAGGAAGTGAAACTAAACACACAACATAGGAGGCAAATACCTATCAAAGTAAAACAGGAAATGAACAACATCATAACTGAAATGCAGAAATGCAGGAACATGAATGAACTTAACAGAAGTAAGAAGACACAGGAGGAATGAGACAGAGGGAAAATGATGACAACTACAAATATCAGACGCAAACCTAACACCAGAAAAAAGAAAGAATGAAACTAATCCCTTGAGAAACAAAGTAACAAAAACCTAAAACAAAACTCCAACTTGATTCTACAGACTAAAAATTAAAAATAAAAGCAAAACACAATGTAATGCACAACTAAAACTCTCACCCAACTAAAACTAAGATGAACACTGAAAGACTAAGGGAAAACACAGAGGGGACTAAATAAATACTGAGACCAAAAAAATGTACAAAAATAAACACATAAGGAGTCCAATCAGAAAATACCAAAAGATAACCAATGCTACAAAACTCAAAGAACAGACAAGACATTATACAATGGACACCGGGGAGAATAAAAAAAAAATGCAAGGAACCAAATATAAACAACACTAACTAACTAAATGTGAAAGAGTAACGAGCAAAACTCAAACATGAATCAAACTAAAAACAAGAACCATGAACCCACAAAACAGAAAACAAGAATCCAAAACTCCACAAAACTCAAAAGAGGTCCAGAACCATGACACAACTAAACTGAATCTAGGTGTTAACTAAAACTATTCATGGCATCAAGGAGTGTTTGTCTGTCTAGAAAAAACAGTGCAGCATTATGTCTTAGTGCTATATAAGGCATGCAGAATCACAGAGGAGGGAAGATATGGGTCCATAAAAGAAACCTCATTAAACCAGACAGGGAGATACTCTCCACATTCATTACAGTAAAAACACAATTATAAATATTAACAATACTATGCATATTTGATTTTTCTTTTTATATAAATTATGTAATAAAAATCAACCAAATAAACTAAAAATTGGATCTAAAAGAAATACTGTGTAGGTTTCTGTGGCAGAAGTGAAAGCAGCCTGAATAACACAGAGTGTGGCTGAGCTAGTGAAGAATATTATTCTGTGCTGACTGTAGTGTATGTGCATGTATGTGTGTGTTTGTGTGTGAGACAAAGAGATAAGGAGCGAGAGAGATAGGGAAATTGTGAGTCTGTGAGCATTAGTGTAACCTTGTGAGAGCCAACTGACTCCTATTTCTCTTTGTGTGGTGAAGATTAAATTTAATGGTTTATTTTCTGCTCTGCAGCAGACCACATGCACTCATATACACATTGCCCTGTCAGCTAAAATACCACCTGTTTTCACCTGTTAAACTGTAATTGGGAAGCACTGCGAAGCTGGACTGAAGAGAACAACAGATGAGAAAGTTTAGGAAGGAGAGACTATTGGAAGAGGGACGGGGGGAAGTTGAAAAGAAAAGATGAAAAATAGGGGACATAAAAGAAGGAATGCCAAGAAGGATAAAGGTAAAATACTTAAAAGGAAGAAGAAGAACAAAGGAAAAAGACCAGTAACAAAGTAATGGAGGAGAGGATTGTAGTAGGCTGGAAAGAGAGTAGAGGAAAAAGTGTAGAGATGATAGTGGAATCAGCTCTGGATCAGATAGGTATAGCTCAAGGACACAATTACTGTGTGCAGACACTGATCCCTGACCCAAACTTGAGGAGAGTGAAAGTGCTCTGAACGACCAGCATTACCTGCACAGTCACATAACACATTGAGTTAATGACTTTCACCTTGTGTAGACTAATGCAGCGGGACATTTCAACAGGAGTTTTACAAAAGGGTCACAATTCAAAGTGTTTGTTATATATCCTGACAATGAAGCAGGAGTGTTACAGTACACCAACAGTGACAGAATATTGATTTTATGTTAATGATTCACATATGATAAGATTATAACTAGTCATAATCTTATAATCTTATAACCATAGCATTATAGATATGGTTGAAGGAGTTAAAGATGAATTTAGTGATGATTACTTTTCTTTCAGGTTTTCTATAGATTGCACAATAATATAACTACAGCGAATTCTTTCAAAACAGGATAATCCTGTGGTGACAATCTAATATCACGACAGTCCTGCTCTGATCTAAGATCTTACTTCTCTGCAACATGTGATACCATCAAAGCAGACTGGAAGTGGCCTTTTCATAGAGATATTCCAAATTTTCTAACATACTTTTTTTCAAGTTTTCTTATTGAATTTGGTAATTAGGCATGTTTTAAAGGTATATTCTTGACCTTAGAAAGAGCTGTTCATGAATATCTGCTCTGGATCTTTAAAATGTACAACATTAGCACTCCTCATTAGTATACTGGTGAGTAACCCTGCCTGTCACGCGGGAGACCGGAGTTTGATTCCCCGATGGGGAGACGGAGGTTTTGGATATGGCTGTGGCTCAGGAGGTAGAGCGAGTTTACTCGTTTATTAGTAGCGACTTGTCTACTAATCGGAAGGTCAGTGGTTCGATCCCTGGCTCCCCTAGTCTGCATGCCAAAGTATCCTTGGGCAAGATACTCAACCCCACGTTGCCCCCGATGCATTCTTCGGAGTGTGAGTGTGTGTGAATGTTAGTAAGCACTTAAGTGTAGATGCTGTATGAATGTATGTGTGACTGGGTGAATGTGGCATGTAGTTAAAGCGCTTTGAGTACACAGAAACTGAGTAGAAAAGCGCTATATAAGTACCAGTCCATTTACCATCTTCCCCCAGAAACAGGGTGTGCCCAGTTTTAATGAAATTACAGATGTTCCCATTTTGAACAAGTGATTGTAAAGCCCAGTTCAGTTACTTTTAAACCTTGTGGTGCAATTGTTTTGTCAACTGCTGCTTACAATGTCAACTTTTAAACCAACATGGTGACCTGTCCTTTAAGTCCTCTGAAACATGGCAGCTTTAATATCTACCAGAGACTGAATATAAAAACGGATGCAGCAAAGTCACACACTGTTTTATGGACTAACATTTTGGTCCATGGTCCACCATGCTGTTTCTGGATGTCTCAAGCAAGTGGTGGATTTATCTTGGAAACTCAGGATACTGCACACTTACGTGGTAATATCTTGTCAACCCATTTTCTTGCCTATTTTACTTTATATGGAGCCATAATTTAAATTAACATTATGTTGAATTTAATAAGGCTGAAAACTCATCAGCAACATGTTTTTTGAGATCATATTGTACATCAAGTGAGCAGTAGGTTTATTTTCTTATAGATGTCTGTACAATCTGACTTCTTTTTGAAACCAGAAAAATCGCCAACTGCTGGCCATCGAAAGAATGCAGGTTTATGATTATTTTCAGGACCTGAAAGCTATGTCCATCTTTTATATACAGTCCATAATATCTGCATCTTGTAATGATAAATGGGAGAACTACATCTGGTTTAGTACATCGACTAACAGGGCATTATGATGAGACTGGTCAGTCAATAAGTGGAGGTAATGAAAGTGAGTTATAAAGGGAGAAAGTTGAATTAAACAGCTGCAAAAACCATTACTACAATAATCCTGCTATTATGCTGTTCTAACCTGTTTTGGTGTTTCCTCCTTTATATCTGATTCTTTGAATAGCCTCAAGCAATGCCTCCTTGTTGCTATGAGAACTCAGCTGGAATTCGGTCCGAGCATCATCGCTGAACTGAGCAACGGCCACCTGGAGAGAGACAGAGACACGTGTCAAATAAAATTATGCAAATTTAAACTGCCATTTGCCTGAGCCATTTTGGTTTTAAACTTGCTGTAAAAGGAGAATTTAGAAAATAATAAAAATCTGTCATCATCTATTCACGGTCATGTCAGTCACAATACTGCTGCAAAAGGTTTTCAGCCTCCCCCAAAAAACAAAGAGCAAGAAGCTAAATTACACAAAAAAAACAGGTTTATCTGGCATTATTCAAGTGTTATGAAGCCAAATGATTGTGATCTTAGTCAAACAACCTAACATCCACATCATTATCACCTAAAATTTAAGCATTTATTCTGGACTGTATCAGTAGCAGCAGTATGCTGCTTTTGTTCACTGAAAGTAATACTGTAATTATACAAATTGGGTGTGATTACATGGCCCCACAAAGCGAATGCAGTACAGATGGGTTCAACTGCACATGATGCACAAGAGGCCAAAATATACAATTCACTCTTTAAGTTTAAGTCTTAATAGACAGGGCACAGTTTTCACCTTTTTTTCACCTGGTCGTTGGTGGTGAATTTAATATTTTCGCACTAAGAATGTAAACACTCATGGAGTCAAAAGGGAATATTGCAACCTCTTCTACAAGTACAGGATAAAATTCACTTTGAAATAAATATATATGACCAAACTCCCAAATTGGCACTGTAATCAGTCTAATAGCCATAGTCTAAGAGGGTCGAACAACTGTCATTACCTCCAGACTGCTAATGGTGCTGTTGTTGGCTTCGGTCAGCCTACATTAACCAGCCAACTCCCTCTTTAGTGTGCAGCCAACTTTCTCACATTACAGCCAGCGTTCTGCTGCTGGTCGCCTACTGCCAGAGGGTTATGGGGCACAGCAAGGGTAGCAAACTGCTTAACAGCAGACATTACACAAATGAAACAAAAGGGTTTAGCAAGCACCTCTACAGTGTGACAAATGAACCAGCTGAGGTTTGCTGACATAGTAGGGCCATGCAGGAAAGAAGCACAAATAAATTAGTTCACAGTGACAACAGGGAGCAACAGCCCCAAGTTAGAGCTTGGCATTACTATTGATGGACCTGATAAATGAGAAACAGTCTGAGGCAAAGGAGATGGTAATATCCCCTGTGGTAACGTGATTCAAACTTTTGCTCATGGTAGAATCGAGTTGACAGTGTCAGTGAGTGAACCACTTGCTGTTTATGCCAGCTTTAATGCATCTAGACTTCACTTATTAAAACCACCATTCCTGAAGGAAAAGTAATGTTTTCTGGCACAGTGGCAGCAAATGAGTGGAGTTAATCGAATACTGCTCAGCAAAAAGAAGTCATTCCAGAAAGTAAAGATTGGCTCACGGGAGTTTAAAGTTTCTTTTCACTTTCCTAAACTTTTCAACAGATACAAAGCTTTGGTCATGCTGATTTCTTAGGGGAATACCGAAGAAAATTGGAAAAAAAAAAAAAAACTGCTCCAAAGCTTCCTTCTAATATCAGTGAATGCCAGCATTAGCACCTTTCTTCCCCAAACAATAAATGATCGAAAAGACGACTAAACTTAAGTTATCCAAGATTCATTATATGAGTAAATCTCTGTTATATCCAAATGTCAGTGAATAACTCAGAAACAAAGAAAAGGAAGTAAGGAATAACCAGCAGGCTACAGAAACCAAGTGGCTCTTTGATAAGTCACTCTATCCTCTCATTATCAGCATCCTAGCTCCGTTATTTCACTATCCACTGAATGTTAGTCTAGTTTTAGCAGATCTCAGAGCAAATTAAAAAGAGTTTTTCTTTCCGTTTTGGTGAGTAGCTACTGGTAAAATGGGCTGCAGTACATAAGGGCTGGAGGACAGAGGATGAGGTAATTGGCTGGAGCGGCAGGGGTTTGTAATCTTTCTTTTTGCGGGGATTAACACCCACATACACATAATTCTCTCTTCTGTGAATGAGTTCCTAACCCTCAGATTATACTCAGATATGTAATTATGCTATTCCCTCATTATTATGGTTTTGAGTGTGGCTGCATTTGGCTAGAGCCCCAGCATCTGCTTTACATTATATTTCCCATGAGCATGCATTTTCAGAAGAAAAACGCTTAAACAAAGAGAATAAATTGCAAAGAGAATGAAAAGAAATTGAAAGCCTTAGGTACACTTGAATTTCTGTTGGTTAAACTGTATGAGCTGGCAAAACAGTAGATACACTAGATACAGGCATTTAGACTAGACACAACAACCACTAACAGTCCTAAATGTGAATCCAAGCCCTGCAAGGAGTCTCACTTTACTGTTACAGTCAGAGTGAGGTGGTCAAGACGGCATGACTTTTTAATCCAAAAATCTTTCCTCATGTAATGTAATGAGGATTTGGGAGAAAATAGGTACGAATGAGTAAAACATGAGGTAAGTTCACTAAGAATGCTGCCACGTGACTGACCTGGGTGCCATCTGCTCCAATCAAATCCAGTGATCCCATGGTGCTGTACAGAAAACGTGTAATCTTCATGAAGTTGTCATCTCCGATGGACCAGGAGCCGTCAACCAGGAACGCCAGGTCAGCCTTGGCCTCCTTACATACTTCAGACAGATAAGGAAGATGTATAGATTAAATCAGCACATCTTTTCGTCTCTGCATTTAAAAAAAGTAATTCCATACAGAATGAATGTCAGTGGAGGACAAAGAATAAGCAGAATATTAACTGGCTGCCTAATATATTCAGACTCTTGAGTAAATATGCAAAGTATGAAGCACTGCAAATATACATCTGCTGGAAAAGGGTAAATATGCAAAGATTGGGTCTTCAGAGCAATCTGCCAACTGTGGAGTTCACAAGATTAAAGGTATGGTGCACACACATTTTTAAACTCAGATTTTTCTGAACACAAAATGGTCTCTATCCTATGGGTTTGTGCGTTTTCTCCTTTTGTGAGACACTCTTTCATATTCAACTGCAGTGACTTTTCCTTGGTCTTTTATTCTTCTCAGGTTTCTCAATGACTCCCAGTAGCCTTATCATTGCTGCTGTAAAGTTGTTCTGTGGTTTTAACAAGTCTACAACCTCCAAGTTATGACCATGTCAGCCTCCATAAATCCCTGTGAAAAAAATTGAAAAACTGTTGCAATTCGAAATGAAACAAAGAAGTGGACAGGAGAAAGCTGTGATGATATTACTTGGGATTTTTCATGTGTTACCATCTGTCTTGAAAACCATTTTCTGTTATTTTTCTTTCCATCTCTTTATACTGCACAACTTTCTCTTCTTCTGTTTTTGCGCCACTTATAGACAAAAAAACACACACCTTGTGTTCTGTTTCTCCCGTCTTTGCTGTTCTGTCCTGAGTAAAGGTTGCCTGTCATTACAGATGGAGGCACTGGTCTGACAAAGGTCAGAAACTCAGACAAAAACGCTTCCAGACGGGCTCAGCAGGTGTGTCAGTTCACTTCTGCGGACCTCGTGTTGCGGTGCGACCTTTTACCTGAGCTCATCAGACAGAAACAGAGGAGGACGAGGACTGTCTGGGTACTAGGTGAAGGACTGGACTGTGAACTCAAACATTTTACTTGTCCTGCCTCATGGGTCATTTACAACCCTGTCTAGGAAAAATGTGTGTATAATGCTATTACAAACAGAATGCAATGATCTGCAAATCATCTAAACCCCATATTAATTAGAAAACAACACAAAGAGAAAATATCAAAGGTTGAAACTGATTAACTGTATTGATTTTTTAAACACCAATGATACTGAATGAATTATACAGGTTTTAGAGCCACACATGCTGCCATCCATCCTTGCTTATTTCAGTAAAACATGCCAAATCTGCATGCATTACAACAGCACGGCCCTTTAGTAAAAGACCCCAAGGCTAAACTGGCCTGCCAGCTGTACAAACCTGTCACCATATAAAAACATTTGGTGGATTATGAAATGAAAAATATGACAAAAGAGACTCTGAAATCCTATATCAAGCATGACTTTATAAGCATTTTGTTCAAAAATTGAGGAATTAGGCTCCTTGGTTCCCAAAGGTTCACAAGTGTTGCTAAAAGAAGTGGTAAAATTATAATGGTTGGTGACATCAAATTCACTGTTGTCTTTTTTTTTTTTTTCAAAAATTGTCCAAAAGCCTTAGTTCCCACATTTGTTGTTTTGTACCATCTTTAATTAAATATAGTGATCAAATTATTTGAAACCCATTGTTTACTTTTACAGGTTGTAGTTTGAATTGAGTTTATCAAGTACAGTTAAGAGTAAACATTAGGCATTAAGTCGCTGCAATCAAAGTCTGAATTTCCTAAATATTACTGAAGAAAAACATGATTTCAGAGGTATTATAACTTGCATGTCAGCTGTCAGTCAGGTGTGCCTGCATGTAAGAGTCAGTTGGTAGCTTGAAGTTCTCTGATTTGAGGAGAAGCACTTAAGCGAAAGCTAAAGCAGATTAGCTCAGCTGAGCCTGAGGTAATTCGATAAACCAATAAACTTAAAAAAAACCATATCACCATATCAGTTGGATCCTCTTCTGTCACACCAACCATCGGCATGTCCTCAATCACTACACCTTCTCTTTGGTGTTTCTCTTTCCCTCTTGTCTGGCAGCTCAATCTTCAATATCCTTTTCCCAGTATATGTACTAAACATGCTGTTCTGTGTCACTTTCATTTTCCTAAGTTGCAATGTCTCAGTCACATTTTTCCCCACACGTACAGTGAAAATAATTTCAGAAAAGAATCTTCTAAAACAACTTCAAAAACACAGATAAAGTGCATCAGTTTTAGTAAATGCGTACTAAAAGCTATGGATCACAGTTTTTATTTTTTTGTAAATAAATCAGCTGAAGGAATGTCATAATGCTTTTCAGAAATACACAATGAATAATGAGGTGGGAACAAGGAAAAGAATTAAGAATTGTCTTCACAACTAATGTATACTGAGTGTAATGGATTACACAGATGTCAGACTTCAATTGAAAATACATTTAAAAAAATTATATGGAAAGTGAGTAGTGACTATTACTGCAAAGACTATCCACAACACTTGAACATAAGAGTATTATAAGCTTCTGCTCACCCTCTTTAGCAGGTGGGATGGTAGTAGGGGGCTCTGTAGTGGGTGGTTCAGTCGGAGCCTGAGTGGGTGCCAACACTAGAAACATGCACAAACACACACAGACACACAGGGAAACAGGACAAGGTCATCAATCATGATGACAGTGACAAGTGGCACCATCAATAGGGTCTACATGCAGACCACAAACACACACACTTGTGGATGTGCATACAAACACAGCTGGCACACTGAGAGATAGCAGTGGTCTGTTTCTATTAAGCTGAAAGTTTCCTCATTCTCTTCTTTCCTCCAAAGACTGAGGTGTGGACCTTTACAGGAAAAAGATTTCTAATGCAATCTGCACTTGCAACCTATAGATATATGAGCAATCCTTCTTCAATCTTTCGCTCCATTTTGGTATTACTTCAGACTTGAACTTTCTACATTCTTTCTCTACATCCCTCTTCCCTACCATCTATAAGTTGGGGACAGCAGAACTCCTATTTTCATTAGTCTAGTATCTGTCCCACCAGAGGCTGTTTTCAAGAGTCAAAAACAGCCCCAGGTTAAAGTGCGCCTCAGTGCCAGGCCGATTACTTTGAAGACAGTTCTGTCAAACCAGAGCACAGCAAGTAAATCATCTTGGAAAGATTTGTAACTGCACAAAGAAGGGACACATACTTCATAAAACTGGATAAGATTATTGTTTAACTTCTATGCGATACCACTGCAATAATAAAAAAAAAAGATATGTAGTCATGTTTTTGATTGAGTCATGAACTTTGTTGTTTGAAGCAGATGTCACTGAATAATAGATGTCACTGATAAACACCCAGGAGTTCAGGTGAGATTCGTGCCAGGGAACCACCTCATCAGCTGATGTCATTCTTGACCTGCTGTTTCTTGTCTTTATTGTTTCTCTTCAGTCTTTTGGCTTCATTAAAACACTTTACAGAGTCACACATGTGATATAGAAAGGTACAAAGTACATTTTCAAGTAATGCACTTAATACAATTGTGACTAAAAATTTGTAGCTGACGCTTCTTACATTACTTCCCTATATTTTAGAGGAAAATGGTGCACTTATACTTACTACAGTTGTCTGACACCTAGTTGTACTCATCTTCACTCCCACCAGCTACAACTTAAAAGTTCTGATACATGGATATATAATATACCCTTACTGTTTTTGTATAATGAGTACATTTACTGTGGATACTTCAAAGGAGCTGGATGTTTTAGTGAAATTTTAAATTTCTTCACTTCTCTGCAGACCTACAACTATTGCTAAAACCAAACTGTTGAGCTTACTGTTGAATTTAATCATAAGATATCTGCTGTATCAGTTGGAGAATGTATGTATGTATCTATGTATATGAGTAGACATATCTGTCTACTCATATATCAATAATCCTGGTTGTGACATAATTCCCAGGAGCTGTGTGGTTCACCTCACCTTACCAGGAGACCAGTGAACTGCGACAGCAGAATACATCTTCTCAGAGAGTGCAATTGAACAAATTAAATAAAACTTAAGATAGAAAATGTGTGACAGAAGATGGAAAAAATACATATAATATGGAAAGGATTAACTGATAACAGTGGAGGAGAAATGAGAGTCAAAAATAAGAATAAAACCTCAAACCTGCTTTGACTTGACTGCTTTGTCCAGAGTATAAAGGCATACATGACAACATAATCAAGTATTGATATAAAAATATACATAAAGCCAACATACTCGTCATGTCAGTGATGGAAACAGAAGGTCCCTCAATTTCTTGTATTTGTGTGTGAATGTTGATCTGGTATTGGCTACTAGGAGTGAGGTCATAAAAGCAATGTCGAGAAGCTCCACCTCCCAGCCTCACTTCCTGCCTCTGACCATCTGCAAGGTAACAACAAATCAAATTAATAAAATTCTCATCAAGAGTCATGAAATCCAAACAGACTGAAATCATCTGGAGATCATTTTAAATGAACTTTATTTACAAAATACACAACTTTGTTTTCCTCTGTATTCTGCATCAAAGTCAATGCTAATATTAATAATTAAATTTCCATGAAACAGGGTCAAATTAAGGCAAATATTATTAGGTTTTAGCCCAGTTCATGCCTCAGTCACCTTGATAAAGCTTCATGTTTTGTTGACTTTACAAAATAAATTGTGAAGCATCAAACTGATTCATTCTTGGGTAGATTTATCACAGATGAAAGTAAGACAAACACAAACACACACAAGGTGACAATCTGCAGCATGTGTGGCTTTCATTCCCACCAAAAAGGTAACCGCGAAAGTTTTCAAAAAGTGTAGGAAAACATCTTTATATTAACTGAAAACTGAAATGAATCACATTATTGATTTCTTTCCTCTCCTCTTGACAGTTTCCTCTGGATTGCAGACTGCAAACACGTTCTTTTTAGTGTTTATTTTGACGAGCCGTAGAGCGAGAGGATCACAGAGAAGAAAAGAAATGAGAATTTATGTTGGCAGCCCAAAAGGTACAAACTCGAAACTGGAAACTCACATACACAGTACACACTCTAATGGCTGCCATTCGTCAGTTTCATTAGTCTAATTTTATTTCCTAATGTGTCTGTCATCTTGGAGGTTGACAAATTAGCTCCTCCTCCACGCAGGAAGCAGCCATAGATAATAAAGTTCAGGGAAACAGCTGTCACTGAGACTCTACACATTTCCATCTGAGAAGGTGTTTAAGCAGCTGGCTGGCTCTGCGTGGATTAAAGCAAATCTCTAAACTCCGTCTTGAACATCCAACCACTGCTCAGGAAGGAGAGGGAGAGAGAGAGAGCGACAAAGATAAATAGAAAAATACGTGAGGAAGATGGAAGAGAAATCTTCCTTCTTTCTGCCATCTTTTTCTCTGAAAGGCAATAAAATGTGTGCACAAATCATACATGGAATTTATTCATGTCTTAAATCTCTACATTTATCAGCCAACACCGGCTTCCAATTTATTTTAATCAACACCAACCATTTGCCTGAACACTATCAGAAAAATCTATTTTAAAGCAGAGCAAACATCTCACATACGTACACAGGACGCTCCTGTTATTCAGTTTTACATTGATAAAGCTGCGTTCGGTTTTGCCTTGATGTCCACGCTGCCTCACTTACACACCAAAGCGAATCACCTTCCCCAGGCAAATCAAATGGGTGGAACCCAGAGCTCATTTACCAATTATAAATTTCACTGAATGGAAATCAAGGAATAAATGAGAGCATATTTTCATGCTTAATGGCAGCACATTAAGCACATATTCTGACCTGCCTGCAACAACATGTTTTAACTTGTATGCTCACTTTCACACTATTGCACTTAATGAAACTGATATTTCAAACATAACCTCATGGACATAAACGTAAGAAAATCTAGGCATTATCTGCTTACACTAATAAATTATTTTGAAACTTTTTAACCACAAATCTATGGCAGTGGCAGTCTCTAGAGCTGACTGTGTAATGCAAAGAAAACCAAACCTGAAAAATATCAGGAGTGCTTTGGCCTAAATGCAGAGTTCATATGAACTTGTGCTGCCCAGCCAATAGACCCCTGAGGCCAAATAAAAAAACTTGAACTTGAATTTGTTCACTGTGAGTGGATGAGTTCCAAAACTCTCTGTCAACATGACACGGGTTTTATATTTTCATCATTTGATTCAATGGGAAAGGACACACTATAACAGGGCCGGGGTTAAATAGATTTTTTTCCTTTTGCGGATTGATTTAATTAAAACATATTTTTCTGCTTTCTTCTTTTGTAAGAGCTCCTCCATTTGTTCCAACCCATTTTCTTCCTCTGCCTCCTGTTTTTCCATTGATTAATAGGGTGATCTGTGCATTAAACAGCCTCTAAAGGTCATACTCTGGGTCTTCACTCACTGCATTTCTGATGCGATGACATGTGCAATTCTCAAAGCACTTTCCTCCCATGTCATTTATTGAGCATATCATATCTCCCTTCCCTTCTGTGAACAGCAAGATTTATGAATATCCCTCACAACATAAACCAGTGCCATGTGAGAATAATACAAATATATATAACACTTATTTCCCTAGTTGCTCATATCAATATAAATCAACATGAATGTGAAAGGTACACGTAACCAATACACGTGTAACCAGTCCTGAGCTGACAGGTCTTTGTGTTAATAATAAACAAAGGAGACATTTTCATGAGAATACTCTAAACCTATAAGGACACATATTTAAAGGTCGGAGCCTGAATCCAGCCACATCACCACATAACACAACTCTAGTAAAGATTTTGATTTACTGACTGAACTGTATTCCAGACACACAGAGCTGGCAAAAACATTGTTTCTCACATGTTGGGACGACTGGAGGTGCACACCCAAATAGTAACTGTTGACTATGTGTCTGTGCAGGACTACAGCTTCTTTCTGGAATAAAATCTGACTGAATTAGTTTTACTGAAGTTAAAAATATTGCTGTGATCCAGCAATATTTCAGCAAGGTGATGATTTTACAACGTTCACAACTGACAGGTCAGAGTGAGCAGCTTGTATCAGGTCACATTTTTATGTAAAAAAAAAAACCCCAAAGTAATCAATGGACTAAATCAAAAAATTAACATTTCACACAGATACAAGTATACACCAGCATATGCTCTAATTAAGACCTCAGTCACACCTGTCGGCGGCCATCTGGCAACCACCGGTCCTGAGGCAAAAATCTGTATTCCCCGACAGGTTGCGAGTGGTTGCTGGCAGTTGCTGTGAAATTGACTGCTAAATCCCCATTCACACAGGCCTAGAGACTGGTCAGTGACCCCCTAGTAACCACCAGTCGCTAGGACAAACTGTGTATTCCGTGACTGGCTGGCGAATGCTTGCGTGCAATTGGTCGCAAAGAGGTATACAACGCCGCACTGAAAACCTCCTTGCGATTGGTCGCTAGCAGATTGCAGCGGTTGCCTGTGGTTTACACAGAAAATGCGATGTTTATTTGAGTATGTGTCTGCAAACACTCCAACAACTGCTGCCAACTACGCACCAAGCGGTAGTGAAACTGTGAAAAGTGCAATGCAAACTGGAAATGGAGAATGTTCGCCTTCAAAGTAAAAGTTTTTAAATGTGTCGGTTGCAGCGGTAAGGCACAACTTTTACTCTGAAGGCGAACGTTCTCCGTTTTGTGTTTGCGTAACGATTTCTCAAGTTTCACTACAGCTCAGAGAATAAACTTGCTTGCAAGTCAGCGTCTTCCATGCAAAAAGACGACCGTGGCAATATGCTAGCCACCAAATCACAAGGAGGTTTTTGGTGAAGCACCCTCTTTGTTACTGATTTCACCTGGCGGCAGCCAGCAACCTCCAGCAATCACTCGCCAACCTGTCAGGGAATACACATTTTTCCCTTGTGACCAGTGCTTGCCAGATAGTCGATGACTGGTCCCTGGGCCTGTGTGACAGAGGCCTAAGAGTAAACGTACTTACTGAGTGTTGACTGTATAGAGACTCTGTATATTGTAGCATGTAGAAGAGGCTGCCATTGAACACACATGCTGTTGGGTCGCACCTGGTAGGTTGACAAGCCAGACACACCGAGGAACACTGGAGAGAGACAAATGACAAAAGATCAGGTTAACCTCTATTTTTCAATTCCTAATACACTCATTAATATTCATTTTGCAATGTCGCTCTGACTGTCTCACACAAACAAACAAACACACACACACGCAAAAGCCTCTTTCTGATGCACTACTGTATCTGCATCCCTAGGATTATTACGATTAAAGTAAAATCAGTGCGCTATTACAGCTTTTCACAGTCCTTAATCATGAACTCACACTTTATCTTTAATATTACTTCCTGTTGTCCCATCCACCAGACTACCCAGAATTCAAATGGGAGAGATTTTGACATCCACAAACAGAAAGCCCCGGCTGGATTTGTTGCAGGCTATGTTACATATTATTGATGGTTGCCAAGTCAAATTTTGCAAAGATCTATCATCCAAGTAGAAGTACTTTAAGAGAAGAGTAGAATAAAATGCTATTATGCAACTACACATCATACTTTAAAATGCATAAAGTATGATGCATAGACTTTCCTTGGACAGCAAGTTTAAAATTCTGGGACAGCAGTGAGTGTTTGTGTTGGAGTTAGGATGAAGTTATTGATTGCCTGGATTATGCATCAAACAGACACGTGGTCAGAACATCACATTTTTGGTCTGCTGCTAAACATTAACAGTGCACCAATTGTAAGTAGTGTAAATGTATCTCTACTGATCGCACCCATTACAACATTCAGCTGGGTAGATGTTAAAGTAAATCATTAAGTAACAAAATTAGTCAGGCTTGATGTGTCTTGCAGGGGAACATGAGACATTATGCAGCGAAATGCAAAACAGCTGAGCAATTTTAATAGCTGAAACTTGTTTGGTAGTGAGATTTCAATGTACCATAGGCAAGCAAACCTCCCAGGAGTCAGTCTCTCTTCTGTTTTCCTCTCTCTCCTTTTCTCTCTCACTCTTGTTCTTTTCCCCTTGTTAACAGAATTTGCTGATGATATAAAATAAACTTGGCTCTTGTGCCAGTAAATGGATATTTTATGCTGGGACCATATGGCAGGTGCCTTATTTTAAATACTTGTGAATAATGCATAGGGCAACCTATCATTTCTATTAATAATATGCAAAGATGCACACAACCTTAATCTCATACAGACAAACATGCAACATTCAGTGGCATGGACAACGGACACATATAACCTGGTACTGATTCACATGCGGGTGCAGATGCACGCATACAAATAGACACTGTGTTAAAATTAATGTCTGAATTTGGCATTCTTTGCTACAACTGCAAGAAAAAAAACCTTTGAACCCATGGGAAAATTATATATTTTGTTGATTCAGCCTGTTTCTCATCATGTCTTCCTTCCACAGTGGAAAGTTGAAATCTAACCTCTCTCACTTGTTTTTTTTACATTTTTCAGTGTGTAAATTCTACAAAAAAAAAGACCCTTCAACAGTCGTGACTGTAACCTATACTGTAAAATCTCCAACACCAAATTTCAAAATACATAAAACTTCATCTGAGAGAAACAGGCTCATTTCATTCAGTGGTCCTAGGGGTATTAATAATTACTTTTTATGCTATATGTTAGTATGTGCAAATTATTTGTGCAAACATGCCAAATCACCTTCTCTTGATGAGGCTGCAATGAATGCAGTGTACCCAGGGAAATACGATACTATAGCTACCTTATTAGAATGACAAATGACTCAATGCATTTCCCTTTATAAATCAGGGTTCCTCCAGAGAAGACCAAACTACTGGCAATGAATTTAACTAAGCTCTGTGTAACATGGGGAAATGCAATACATTTGAAAATGTATCAGTGCCCTGGGAATTGATTGCATCTAATAGAGAATATGTGTTCTGCTGAATATTTAGTGATGAGCCATTTTTTTGATCCCTGGCCAGCAGTGTAGAAAAACTAATTACAGTGCGACAAACAATACTAGATGCATAATGTGGAAGAAAACATGGATCCCAAAAGAGTAACATGTAGATAGAGTTATGAAGAAAACACATACTTTTAGTAAATTGGGTTCGAGGAGAAAAAGTCCTGAATTCACTGCTAAATTTGTTGCCACACCGGTACCAGAGTGTAAAGTTTATATATGGAAGGTTGTATAATTTGCGTCTCACTGCCTCATATTTTATCTTTCTCTCTTTATGAAAGCATCTTTCATTATGAGTGCTTTATAGAGACAGCAAGGCGTGAGGGAGTTGTAAGACATCGTACAGGGGCATGGGGAAAAACAGATGAGGGATGGCACATCACTGCAGCACAAATTAATAAAAAGAAATCAAAAGCAGCCCATTTATTTGTAGATGATGTGCAAAATTGATTAATCACTCAACTTTACATTTCACTTCTCTGCAATTTGCTGCAGAGGAAAACAGCCTTTCAGGAAAAAAAAAGTGAAAAAGTCTTTTTGCTGTGTACTCTAATGTGTAGGTGATGAGCTATTAAAATTACAGTATAAGCCTATTTGTATTTATCCCACCACTTGGTGAGTCCTTCCTGGGTAACAGTAGATTTTAAAGTAAGGGATGATCAGGCAGTTTTCTGAAAACCTCACACAACGACACACAAACATAAAGTCAAAACTGAAAAGAAAACATAAATGCATGCATGCAGATGTGCACAGTTCAAGTACTTTTCAACTTTTCTCTTTTTCTCTCTGGATCTCAGTCTCCCACTTTCCCCACCTATTTGCTTTAGATGAGAGAAGCATTAGAGCCTGCGTTAGTTCTTACTGCACCTACTGATACCAAATCTATATGCAAAAGAGATTGTTCTCACCGCCAGCAAGGAAAATATTAATATCCTTCTGTCTGTTTGCTAAAGTCTCAATGGAAATTAGAGAGTATGATATCAGCAGGTGTTTAATATGCATGTTGTACCTTTCCCACTTTCCTTAAACTACTTTGCTTCTGTGCTGCCTTCTAATTGCCACAACATGCTTTGTGGCAAATTTATGATTAAAAAAATTTCAGCCGCTGGTGACATCCCAGTAAATATAATATAATAATATATGATTTTACAAAAGTAAGTCAGCATATTCTCAGTGAAAGTGCAATTTAAAATTCTGCATGCATGTGTTCAAAACCTTACCATAATTAATCATTTTTATTAGACTAACACTGGGAGAGGATTTTACAGTAATAGCCAATACACAATAATTTGAGTTCCTCAGCACTCAGATATCAGTGCTGTTACTTGCAGGTTTATGAGAGGGACACTTACATGTCTTAGCATTCACTAGCACTGGTTCACTTTCTCCTGCAGGGTAGGAAGCCTTCACTTGGACACTGTACTCTGTCCCACTTTGTAGATTGACAATAAGCATGGAGTTCACATCTTCATCCACTGTTGTCTCCAATACTGGACCTTGAACTGAGAAAGAGACACATACACATTAGTATAGAAAAGAAAAACAAACAATGATAAAAGTTACTGTATTAAAAAAACAAAAAAACACAATCATAGATTTGACAGGTGTAAAACCTTTTAAACACCATTCAAATTGAGAATCATTCTGGGTTAGAGCCAGCATCAGACAGTATTAATTTTAGCCCATTGTTTGAATATATTATATGTAATAGTGTAATTTTAGAATGACAACAATTCCTTTCTACATTTAAACAGAAAAATAATCATGTTTCCCTGTATTTCACATTTTCTACATGGAGTATTAGTATAGTGGCTTTTTACCTGGGACATGCAGGTTTTGGCCTCAGTCTTTCAACTCAGTCTTTCTGTTTGTTAGAAAGTGGCCATGGTATAAGCATAATAGTACCCTCCAAGTCAAATTTAATCTATTTCACGCAAGTTGTCAGTTACTGGCACTATGGACTCGCTTCCCATACATATCCCCAAACCTTCACAAAAATGCATACGTGATACACAGTCTTACTGTGATGAATAATGATGTTTGTATCCCTGCTGTTAGTAGGGGCTTACTGTCCTAAACAGACATGCAGAGCTATACACGCATACATGCACAGAGGCGCCCTCGACTGTACTATTAAAATAAAAGAAAGATATAACAGTAACAATCTTTATTAATGCAGCTTTTCCAGATAACTGCTGGGGTGTTATTATGTTTACAAAATAACAGCAACCTCAAATACACAGATTAACAATTTAAATAAAAAAATGAAACAAATGCAATACAAGAAGAACAATAAAAAACAGATAAATAAAGAAAGAGCAGCAATTATCTTTACAACACACCACCCACTGGAACAATGTGAGCGGAAACAAGCTCTGTGTTTGTGTGCATTGTGCATTTTAAGTATTTGCTAACCTTAGTGGGTTTATGCCTATATCAAGTATCTGGTATATGTATAGCTGTGTGTGTGTGTGTGTGTGTGTGTGTGGACATTTGCACACACAGGCACTTTTCTTCCCACCATGACTCTCACATTGAAATGCATTTCTCTTCAACACAATTTCCTAAAATCAGATGAATGCAGCCCTGCCTGCCTAAATCTGGATCTTCAGAGACACAGTAATTGTATTTAGATGACTAAAAACAGACATGGAAAGTATAAAAACTGGTGTCTTGTCTTGGAAAGACAAACCAATTAGCACTAGAGAAGCAGCAGAACAGTGAAAATGGGTTTTTGATGATGCCTTGAGACAAAAAATAAATGAGCAAGGATGAGTAAGGGTAATGTCTTATTTTAGTGCCAAATGGTGACATTTTCCTTGAAACTTCAAGCTTCATGTTAAAAAAACAAACAAACTAAGAAGCTACTATCAGGAAAACCAAAACACCCTGAGTGCCCTTTGTTTTTTCTGTCACAGGTTTTTCAGTGGTGGTTCCTTAACAAGCGGATTAGTATGTTTGAATGAGTCCTAGGGCAAAGTACACACAAAAATTAAAAATATGCATGTACACTCACCAGATACTTTACTAGGTACATCTTGCTAGTACTGGGCTGGCCCCCCATTTGCCTGCAGAACTGCCCTAATTCTTCATGGCATAGATTCAACAAGGTGCTGGAAACATTCCTCAGAGATTTTGGTCCATATTGACACGATACCATCACACAGTTGCTGCAGATTTGTCAGCTGCACATCTATGATGCAAATCTCCCATTCAATCACATCCCAAAGGTGCTCTACTGGATTGAGATCAGGTGACTGTGGAGGCCATTTGAGTACAGTGAACTCACTGTCATGTTCAAGAACCCAGTTTGAGATGATTTGAGCTTTGTGACATGGTGTGTTATCCTGCTGGAAGCAGCCATCAGAAGATGGGTACACTGTGGTCATAAAGGAATGGACATGGTCAGCAACAATACTTAGGTAGACTGCG
>VUQI01038137.1:0-26978 GCA_015106735.1 Paratilapia polleni | reverse complement strand
GTAAGTATCTGGTTAGATGTCATATTTCTAAGATTTTTAGGGCCACATACAATAACCTCAGTTTGATCTGAATTTAGAAGTAGGAAATTAGAGGCATCCTGTCTCAGAGTGATGCTGAAAAACTAGTTCATGCATTTATTACTTCTAGGCTGGACTATTGTAATTCATTATTATCAGGTTGTTCTAAAAGCTCCCTGAAAAGCCTTCAGTTAATCCAGAATGCTGCAGCGAGAGTACTGACAGGGACTAGAAAGAGAGACCATATTTCTCCCATATTAGCTTCTCTTCATTGGCTACCAGTTAAATCCAGAACTGAATTTAAAATCCTTCTCCTCACATACAAAGTCTTGAAAAATCAGGCCCCATCATATCTTAAAGACCTCATAGTACCATACTATCCCAATAGAGCACTTGGCTCTCAGACTGCAGGCTTACTTGTGGTTCCTAGGGTATTTAAAAGTAGAATGGGAGGCAGAGCCTTCAGCTTTCAGGCCCCTCTCCTATGGAACCAGCTCCCAGTTTGGATTCAGGAGACAGACACCCTCTCTACTTTTAAGATTAGATTTTTTGATAGAGTTTATAGTTAGGGCTGGATCAGGTGACCCTGAACCATCCCTTAGTTATGCTGCAATAGGTCTAGGCTGCTGGGGGCTTCCCATGATGCACTGAGGGTTCTTCACTCACCTCTTTTCACTCTCCATGTGTTTATATAATATAAATAGATAGATAGATAGATCAGATTATTTTTTAAGGACACACTGCCTGTCAAATTGTGTTAATCTTTGGCATTTTTTGTAGATTCAACTAAAGAAACAGGAACATGTTTTTGCGATAGGCTGCTAGTTAGTGCCTAAAGATACAATTTAAAATGACTTCTTTACTAAGTTGCCTGTTATGTGTAGACACAACACTGGTTCATCCCTTAAGTTAGGTGCCATTTTATGCTTAAATGATCCATAGGTGGCAAACAACAAACAAACAAAAAAATTCCTCCAAAAATGGTCAGGTACAAGGACTGGATTGAACATGCAAGAAAAAGCAGTCAATGTCCAAAGAAAAACTTTGAAAGACCTTCAGAAAGACAGTCTGGCTCCTGAGAAACAAATTATGAAGTAATGAGGGGTAGCTCAAGACTTTTGCACAGTACTGTAAAATGGTATGCTTCGGAGCTTAATACAGCCCTATCGCCATACCTTCTTTAAAGTTTTACACCAGGTCTCCTGATAGTCATGGCCACTAAGAAACGCTACAGTACTATTGTAGGTAAACTACACCAAGTTTTTATTTTTCCTATAAAACTGAGCATAGCATTAGTTCAGGTAGGCCACATCGTTAAGCTTAGCTGCAACCTGGCAGATCAGCTGATCCCAGTGCAATACTGCACCACTTTACACATCCAGTTGACTAATTCATATATAGCATACTACTCACTGTAATTTAAGCACACAGTCATTCTAACCATCCATCAATCCATTTTCTTTCTCTTATCTAATTCAGGGTCACGGGGGGCTGGATTCTATCCCAGCAGTCATAGGGCTAGGACCGTGGACACGTCACCAGTCTAATTACTTGAAAAATTATGTGCAAATCAACAGTTTATCCACAAACATGCTCCACTGGCAGGCAAAGGCAGAGTAGGTCTTGGCCTGCCTTTAGCTAGGCAAGGCTAACGTTGTATGATTGTGCAACCTCTGTCTGCCCAAAAAATAGAGATGGTGAGACATTTCTTTTGGGAGCTTTTCATATTAGGCTTTGAGAAGCACCAAATGCTACCATCATATAATTAGGTGTCTGACTTTGAAATATGAAATAAAAAACCAAATCATTTCATGTTAGCTGACTGTCATGTGTAGGCAGTTCTCATTCACATCCTCTTTCATTCCACATTGCAAACCATGTTTTCCACAAAGCTCCCCAGAACTGTTGGCAAAGCAAACTATGCATAACCATTTCACTGAACATGTCATCCTTTTTGTTTAGTCTTTTATTCTGTAAACTTTTCTAAAAGTAATAGACTTGAATGTTTTTCTGCCAGTTTTGTTTTAACAAATCTACATTCAAAAAATTTAAATAGCATACAAAAGATGTTGCCAACAGGAGATAGTTTCACTTTTTTTTAAATGAATTTATGTTTCAGGAACCCCATCAGCAAATTCTTTGTGTGCATTGATATGCACCAACAATTTTAATTTGAAAGATAAAGATTCACTGAATATTTATATGTATAGTATGTGTGTATCTAATTATTTTATTTGGTTATCTGTTAAAAAAAATTAATGTTAAATTCAAGCATTTACTTTTAGTTCTTTCTACATCCACACAAAAATATGAAGCCACAGTATTGACAATGACATCATTCTTTAAAAACCTTTATTACATTCACATACATTGTTTATAAATTGTGTAGAGTTTGGTTATATGGCAGCCAAAATGCTGTCATTGATGGTAAGGTTGCTTAATGCCAGATGAAGTCACAGATGTTATGTTTTTTAAGTAGGCCACTTTTTTTCTTATCCTCATCCAGTATGAGCCAAAGTCTTAGGCAGACTGGGCAGGTTTTTTAGCACAGTAAGTTTAAGTGCCCTCTGCTGCTGCCTGTTCCCCAGTTTTAAAGGCGATCACTGTCACTGGACTAAGCAAATGTCAGCCTGTTCATAAGATTCTCAGATAATGTGTCAAAGTTATTCATCTGGCCTGATTACATTAATAAAAAAAATTGATGAACATCTTTATTTTTGTGGTAGCAGAAGTTCAAAGTGTTTTTTATTAGTTTTGCAAAATTAGGGACATTGGGACGATTGGCAGTGGGTAGGCCTTGATGTGTCCATACACTTGTCTTCGTTCAGGATAGGGGCAGTTAAATTAATCTTCATTTGTAGCATTTTTTTTCTTCAGAGTTTGATCATATTTCATCTTCACTGAAAAACAGCCATATTAGAATTTTACAAAACTAAAAGAATAAATCTTTATCATTTTTAGTATCTTATGTGAAGGCCCTATGTCTGTGTTTCCATAAGGTAAGATGATCATCATATCACTCTGGGACTACTGTACTGGCCTTTTCTGTACACTCCAGGCCAGAGCTTTGAAACAAATTCTCATACAACACTGTCTGTAATACCACAGAATATGTCATTTAAATCACCTGCCTAATAACTTGTGGGTCCTTTCCTGGATCTGCCTTGTTCTGGCACATCCTGTGGATGCTTAATTGGATTATGGTCTAGGGTGTTTGGAGACACAGGTCAATGTCATGCAGCTCTTTGTTGTCTTCCTTGGGCCGTTCTGAAGCAGTTTTTGTGGTGTGGCTGTAATTGAATGACGTTTTGTCAGAAGCCTCCAGCACCTTACCATTATATGCTTGCTGTCCTGTTGCATCACTGACCTGACATGCGAGCTGCTGCAGTATCAGTCACTGCACAATAATGGCTCCCATTATTGCGCAGTGACTTACAAAGCTTGTATTAGAAGGGTTGACAGTGACATAAATTGCTGGTTTGTTAGCCAGAAGATCCCGGTTTGCATCCTCTTGGGACTTTTTTGTTTTGCACTGTTGATTTGTTTTGTTTTTTACTCACTGTGCATATGTAGTGCTCCAGTTAGTTGCTAGTGCTTATTCACAGCTGGGGTAGGCTCCAGCCTGGATGGACGGGCAACTGTTTGTTTTCTACATCAAAATACTGCAGAACCACACTGATTTGCTGCGATGTCATCTGTCGTACTTTCCATCTTGCTTGTTTACAACTTCCAGTCACAGACAGCAGGCTGGTGCCATCTGTTAGTGGCTGCGTCACATCTTAAATCCAACAGTTAACCGGCATTGTATATAAAATATGAGTGATTAGGTTTAACCAACTAGTATGCCAATAGTGAGGGCAGTAACCTTTAATCACATCCCTAAATGGTACATGTCAAAGTTACATCCACATGCATTGGAACAAACTGATCAGTGTTGAAACCTTCACCTGTCAGTTGACTGAATGTTTTAGCTGCTGTGCCACATCACAGCCACCATTCTTAATCACAGCCACATTTCCATCTCATCTGTAAGTTACCTCAGCTTCACCTTTTTATATTTTTTAATAAGATGGAGACGACTCGTGAAGTTGTTATATGCGTCATCAAGCAGCAGCTCCTAGATGCACAAAATTTAATCATACTACCCTCATGAGGTGGACGTAATTGGGCACTGTTTTGGTGCTTTGGTAATATGCAGCGCATCCCTCAAATTAGAGGCTGTAATTGGAACAAACATAGTGGTCCTGCTTGCTTCAGATTGGATGCAAAGATTTAATCAACTGAAAGACTGGGTCTTATCCATCCAAAGAGATGTTGTGTAAGGCAGAAGAATAACACATTAATATAATTTGCTACCCGCTGTGCTCACACATTTTAATGCGCATGCAAACGTTAGAATTTTTTGAAACATCTTCGAAAAACATTTCATACAATAAATGTATTCATGAGATTTTGGAGCAGGGAGTTTGCAATGAATGGAGTCATATTGAGAAACCCAAATACATACACCTAACCTCTGTGCTAAGATGTAATCTATGCAGGCAGTGTTGCACGAATATTTTGGAACACAAAAATTGCACTGCGCTGTCCAGATTAAATAGGCACTCCCAGTCACGCCAAGCTTGAATGGTCACAGGCAAAGCAGGCACTGTCACTTCAGAGGCACACGCTCAATGAGTTTCATCTGTACAGCACAAATTCTGAGCTCTAAATTCAGTTATTTATTAATAACTGCAAAATAGTTGAGCTCTGGGACTCAGCCTTTACTCACTGTAATTAACTGTATTTTTCATGAAATGCATAAAAGGATGTTGATAGAACCGTTCAGTCATTTTCATGACTGAAAATGAAAGATGTAACATTAATAGGGATTTGTGCATAAAACATAAAGTTTTCCTCACAGGAGCAAGCAGAAATTTGATCATGGATTTGTTCTGCATGAGTGCAGCTTATGTGATTATTCATGCAGAATACAGTCATATTTACAGCAAACAATGCTCAATCAAGCAGCAACCAAGGCTCCAATACATGATGCATCATTTTGTCTCTTGTTATAAAATTTAGTTGCTTGTATTGTCTTAAAAAGTTTTTTTTTAATTACTTGGCAATGCGTGCCAGCTGTCTTTGAAGTGTATGTTTTTTAAGGGTGTTTTTCTAAGAGTGGAACAGTTTCATTTTAATGACTGAGATGTGTTCTTTTTGAGAAAAAGGGCTTTGCACACTGGAGGTAAGAGTGCTATGATGCAGAATCAACATGGACAAGAATAACACATTCGTCATTCATGAATAATGTTTTAATAATAACTACATGACACATTCAGGGATAAATATTTATATATTGAATTGAGACGTTAGTTTTCATGTGATACCTATATCACATATACATGCCTTCATCATCATAGCCTTTTACCGATGTTTCATCATCCTGTCCATAAAATGAACACGAGGTTACTTTTAGAGAAAAAAAAAACATTTTTTGTTCATGCCACATCAGGTATACAAAAAAGTCCAAAAAAAGCACATTTAGTTTAATGAATTGCACAGAGCCTTTTGAAGTAGTTTTATCAACTAATTGTTTAAGCAGTTTTGTCTTTTAAGGTGTTTAGTTGTGAGTTGTGCTGGAAGTCAACTCAGGACATGTTACATTAAAGGAAGGAAAACAGAGGAAGGACTGTTCCTTGAAGTCCCAACTACTGCTCATACTTGGTTTAACCAGCATTCCACACGAAAAGCAAATCATTTCACATTCACATTGATTTCTGCTTTCTAAGCTCACAGCCAAGCACTCACTCCCTCGTGCTTCCTATTTAAACATAAAAAACATTCCTTTCATACAACCCTGGGCCTGAGGTTTACAAGTAGATACCACTTACATATTCCCTTTTAGTATACAATATATAGGCAGCCTAATTTGAGCCCCAGCATGAGGAAAACATGAAATAGAAATCCAGTGCAGGTGCCATCGTGTACTGTAGCCTTTTTTTGATGTTTGTTCATTAAGGTTTTGTGTATACAACAGAATGTAAGGCTGGTAAATACATTTAATTGAGATTATTATCAGAGACATGATGAACTGTATATATTTCAGGTGCCATCTGGTGAGACAGTAACCTAAGGTCCATTCTATGTATTTCTGAATTGATTCTCAGCTCATTAATTCAGTTATTTCAAAATCTTAATCAACAAGAGTATTTATGGCATATGGATACAGGCATAGATTCCTCCATAAAATAACATCTTCTGTATAGATGCCATCTGTGTAGATATCTCTATGAAGACAACCAGAAAAACATAACTTTCCTTTTATACACACAGAAACACACACTTACATATATACATACTTTTCTCAAGTCTCTGCAAGATTTCTTGTGAATTGTTGGATAATTTTGCCTCCTTGGCCATTAAAAATGAATTATTTTGGTTTGAACAGGTTGCAGAAGATCTCAAATCTATCCAACTGTAAAAGATCTGGGGGAGTCCCGAACACGATCTTCTGTTTGCAGGCATAAAAGAGGACATGTCATGCTAATATCCATTTCTATTTATTTATTTTTAGACTCTACTAAAGTAGGATTGCAGTTAAAAAGAATCCTTATTTATCTTAAATTGGGCCCTGGTGCTCCTCAATTCATCAAGTGTCTCAAAGGGCAAATGCAACTTCCTTCCAGAAATAGTTGCCCTTCACAAACAGAAAGTTTGAACACAAGGTGGGTGGGACTGCTGTGCTCACAGCTAGGGCTGTGTGCCTGAGATGACCATATTAAGCATATCTGCTTTCACTGGTGACATACAGAGGCAGAAGTAGAAAAAACTAGCCAAAACAAAGCATTTAGAGCAGTCTGAAGCAGTCTGAGTTCCTGGCTCATAGGAATTACTTGTACATATGCTGGATGTAATTATTTGAAACTTCAGCCATGTTTAATAAGTGTGCCAATGTATGTAACAGTGTATATATGTAATAATATCATTTATAATATTTTAACTTCTTGTCCTTCAGTTTTCACACAACCTTAAGTTGGATAAGTGGATAGAAGGATGGCAGGCTCGATCTATGGATGGATATAATTTCAACTGATACACATCTAACCTCTAGTAAAGCAGTAACCCACAGAAATCCTAGTTCTTCTGCTGTAGAGAAAAGCTGGTAAATATTTCAGTACAATTTTGTGACTGCACAAGGACACCCTTTCACCCTTTCTTCACTCATTTTCCTCCCTGTACAAGCGTGAAAAGCTTATGCTGGCTGGGAGCTGATGACCGAGTCAAGCAGCTTGAGCTGGTTGTGGCCTCTGAGCTAGCTGTCACACTAACAGCAGTCTGTTATCATCAATCATCTAAAATGGATGAGTGAAATCACTCGATTCCCTTTCCTGGTCATAGTCTAGTCGCATGTAGGTCTTTGCTTTGATTGCAACCCTCTAGATAACATCTTTGCTAACATCTTACAAGCGCATGGCCCTAAGAGTTGCACACATCTTGGTATTCATGTCCCTTTAGGTTGATTAGAGTTTTGTTGGACCTCCAAGGTTTGTCTACTACTAATGAATACAAGATACCACTGAAGTGGAGACTTCCACAATCTCCTTCCTTGCAAATAGATGCAAGCAGAATGGATGAAGAATAATAATTCCAGTCTCTCATGTTACATTCCACCAAGGAGTACAAACTAGCATCTAGATAAGCAGTTTCTGCACGTCTGTCCCATGTGCTGATAGCAGGGAGAACAACAGATGTGTGCTTTGCATGTGCATGTGGGGAAAAATTCTCTAGCATGCAGTGTAGTCTGGTGACAGATAAATTAGTCAATTAGGAGAGGGTGACTTTGTCCTGTTGTCTTGAGTCATCATCCATTTCCTGTGAACTTAAGCTTTTAACAGCATTTTTATGTTACAAAGTGAACATGTTTTAATCACAAGTGCTGTCACTCGATTGGAGCAATTTCCTGTGGCTCTGTAAAGTACGAGGTTGCAGAGTAATTGAATTTGGGTCATAATTAAAAAGTGCAAGGAGCCATGTGATCTCTCCCCCCATGCCTTTCATCTTCATAATAGCACGGCAGTTTACATCGAGAGGCCAAGTTTTCATCACTGAAATTAGTAATTTATTGAGGTCTTCCATGCTTTATGTGCCATGCAGGGTAGAGCAACAGCCTTATTAAATTGGATATGCAGTTTAATTTGACATTGACAAGAAGAAAACATAAATGAGCTGAGATTCAGCCATGTACAGAAGAGAATGGGCTGTAAAAGCAAAATAAATGACGAGACTGGTATCAGTTTACCACAATAATATCCATGATTGTTTCCTTGAGTTGAGCAAAAAGGTACTTTACATTATTTTTGCAAAAAGGAGGTGATTTCCATTTCTTTCTATGAGCATTTTTAACGTCTCTCTGTGGTTCCTTTACGCCCCAACCCTGATATTTCCAACTTCACAACTGATGTGATATTTCAATCTGCACAATATCATTAGATGATACTGCAACTGTTGAGTTGTAACCTCTGAATTATTCTGAACAGGAGGGTGTAGGCGGAATAACACATCTGATTATAGAACCACATGAAGAAACCAGCTCAAAAAATCAATGGGAGAGAGCTCTCACACAGAATATGAAACAATATAACTAATGGTTGCATAGACAGGGAGGAAACTATAGGAAATGAAATTATAACACACGGGAAAAGACAGAGAGAGAGAAAGCAGATACAGTGACGAGGAGGACTGAATATGGCTGGGATAGCTCTTGACATGTAGCGCCTCTACAATACATGATGAATCTACTGAACAGAGTCTTATATGACACATGTATCAACTGTGCACTGTGGTTTAGTTCAACACTTGCATTGTTGGTCCTTTGTAAGCTGGTGAAATGTAAAGATGCTACTGCTGCACTCCGTGTAAGTAGCTGTGAATAATGGCATCAGCAGATGTGGAAAATGTTGAGTCAACTGGACTGCTGCTGGTTTTTGGTGTCACATTTACTCCTGCTGTTACTCAGCACCTATTATTCAAGACAATTACCTTACTGCAGTCCACTATATCAACATGAACAACCACCATACAGCAGAATTTGTATATAGATTAATTATATACTAAGAATAAATGTAATTTTGGGGGAGAGGATGCCTAAAACAAAACAAAAACGATGTACCATCAACATCAGTAGTGTGTGGTGAACTGAAAACATGTAAGATTCAACCTGTTTCAAATGTAATCAGGCACTTTAATGGCCATTGTAGTTATTCCCGTACATATTGTCCATAGGTGGCCTTCTCCACATAGTAACAGGCTCATTAGGACATTAACCCCTGCTTTAATGGTGCAGCCCACCTTGAAAAATTTAAGTAGCCATTATTACATGTTATTAGTGGGATTGTTGCAAACAATACCTACATGTTGCTGCACAGGAAAAGACTTTTCCAAAAGTTTTGCACCTAATTAGTTCCACACTGTTTGTCATAGAAACACCATTCAAACACTGAAATGACCAGCTTGGTTGCACAACACAGGCTTCTATACAGTTTTGACATATGTTTTACCATTTTCAAATTAGTTGACAGTTTGTTGCCAAAAAGAAAATCCCAATCATTTCAGTGGGCAGAATGTTCAGAGCTAGAGTGACAGAAGTAGAAAACTTGATCTGAAAATTTTTTCTCTTCAATCTGCCGATTAACCCACAAGGTCTTCCTCAAATCAAGCAGATGTATCGTTTTTGATCTGTAGGCATCTGAGTGAGAGGCGTGTCATCTGACTCCCATTATAATTTGATCATGGATTTCTGGAGAAAAGCAGAAACAAGCTCTTTTTTTTATATTGCTCCTGTGACCACATTTTTAACACAAAGAAACACAGATCTGTAGAGCAGCTTCTTAGGATGCTCACAGATTTTAAAGCAACTGATATAATTGACGGTTTGGACTTTATAAGCCATTTTGCAAGAGGAGTGCAAAGCCCATTTCAGAGAAATTTGAATTTGAATAGTTGGTTACAGTCAGTCACACAGAATGTCATTACCATGGGAACTGCTTCTTAACTGACACAGGTGGAAGAAACTGACAGTTGATGAGCTGAGTCAGGTGTGTCAAATTTTCAAAATAAAAACAGTTTCTTAATGGAAGACCAATATGCTTTAAAATTTTGGAATTTTCAAATGAATCCCTCACTTTAACACTTTGACATAGCCAGTTTTTCTGTTGACCACAGTCGTGTCTGATTTTCAAAAGAACCCCCCCCTTATTTATTTATTTATTAATTTATTTATTACTTTTAGTGATATAAGTATCAGCTGCTATCTCCCTTCAGCTTTTTTAGCCAACCCTATTTACCTCCATCATTTTAGTAGCAAGTCACAGATGACAATCCCACCGCAGTTTCTCCAGAAACATAGTCTAGTTAACTTTTGTCTTCTCCCTCCTGTAGTTTAAGTCCTGTTTGTTGTCCTTGATTTCTCTGTGCTTTTCTTGTCTGTCTTCTCCTTCCCCTCACACCACAACCGGTCATGGCAGATAGCTTCCCCTCTGTGAGTTTGGTTCTGCTGGAGGTCTCTTCCTGGTACTTCCTCCCCACTGTTACCAAGGGCTTGCTCACAGGGGATAATTTCATTGTTAGGGTTCTCTGTCTAATATTGTAAGGTCCCTGAGACAATTAATGTGAACTAGTGCTATATAATTAAAATTCAGTTGAACTGCGACTGAAAAAGTAATGGGTGGAGTGTTTTCTCTTAACAACAGCAACAAAAGTCCATGTAAGGAGGAAAGTGGGATAGTGGAGTCATAATCCTTATAACTGAGACATAGTTTTTTAAGACCACTCATTTAAATATTTGCTTTTGTTTTGATTCCCTTTTCACTTTCCTTTTAATGCTGTTTGTTTAGGTTCACCATTGTAGTTTTTTCATGCCATTCATCAAATGAACGCTAGAGGTCTCCTGCATAATCTGGGTTTTCCTATCACTGATTACAATGGATGTCTACTGAGCCTAATGGTAGGTGGAGGAAGTCGTCTACAGGCCATATCTATGTGACTGATTACAACTGATAAGGGCCATTCAGTGGGTGGGCTGATATGGAAATCAGGTGCCAAAGTACTGTAAAGGTAATGAAAGAAAGGTGTGTTTAGAAAGATATGGTGGATTTATAGCTGCAACACAAAAACACAGAACAAACCACACATACAAACATACTTGTATGAAGCCAGCTGGTCACTCTAGTGCAGAATTAAACAGAATGTGCCTTCTTTGTGTCATTGATATCATCCCACACACTGATGGGCCACTGGGAAAGTTTCTTTCTCCTCCAGATGGACAGGCTGCCCCTGGTTCTTGAGGTTCTTCTGTCTTAGTGGCAGAATGTAATAGTGCCTCTTTTTTGTAAACCTCACATGCTTTTTAAATCATTTTTGAAGCCTGCAAAAACTGGCGAGAGATATCTGAGTGCAGATGGGCCGTTAACTGAAGCAACCTGCCAATCAGCATTGAACAACAAGATGCATGATCCTGTTTCATAAGCTTTTTTGTTTTATTCTTTTGGTCCACCACCCTCTTCTTCATAACACGGAAGTCATTATTTTACTGTTGATTTGTTTGCTGGGACCCCCTGCTCAGCCTTTTTGGTCATTATTTACCTATATAGGAAAGTAACATGTTCTGACAGTCACAGCAAAACATGTGAAGTTAATTTGGGTCTTTTTTTTTTTTTTTAATCTTATTTATTTTTTGCAGCACTCTCAGAGATGGTTTGAACTAATTTCATTTAGATTATGATTTGCAAAGCCAGTGTCCACCCTGTACACTCAGACAATTTATTGATGACGGGATCTTCAACAGAAGACGCCAAAGATCTCATCTCATTACAAGACTGTAATGATTATCAGATCTGATACACTTGCTCAGGACATTAGCAAAATGTATTCTCTACAGAGTTGAAGAAGGAAGCTCAGAAAATTAAAATGGAAGTTACTGTAGGCCTGCCATTCTTTTGATGTATAGCCATCATGTACGTCTAATACAGAGACATCCAAGTCATCTTTTCATCACGTCATAGCCTTCACTGTTCCTTTCTTAATTTCTCTGTTAAATTATTTCATACCATCAGATCAAAGTACTTATGGTCAGCCAAAATTCCCTGTTCAGTTTGACCTTTATTAATTGTAGCAGAATTGATTTCAGCCAAAACTGAAATCAATTCTGGAAATAGAAATATATGGAAACAAGAGAGACAAGCACACTTTACTGCAGGTATTTCTGAAGTGTATCCTTTCACAGAGAGGTTTCTTTCTTTTTTGAGTCCTCCCTAAAATAGTGAGACTTCACCAAATACAAACACCCACTCCAATAGTCCCTCATTGTTTCAAAATTGAAAGTTATCAGGTATGGCCTTACAACAGTGAATCAAAATAGATTTCATTTTGATTTCAGGTTTGAACATGACCATCAGAAAAAGAACATTTTAGTTAACAAAAAAAAAGGAATTTCATCCTAGTTATTATTTTGCAAATGCAATTTACATGCCTAGAATCTGTTTTGCACATCTGAACACTGCAGCTGTTCCCAATTTTACTGTATCTTTTCTCTCCTTTCACTATTTGGCTTCTTACCTCAATAGTTATGTTGTGTTTAAACACACTGCGGCCTGCCCACAGCTGCTGAGGATCTGCAAGCCACTTTGCAACCCACCTCTACTCCAGCTCCGCCTTTTTATGCTGTTTCTGACTAAATTAGTGTCACATGTTGTCACTGATGCCTGCTCGGTTCTGTTCTGGGTCTTGCTGCTGCTCTCCCTGCCTCTGACTTTCCATGAGAGGATTCAGAACAGAGCCATGTTGCCAAGAATTAAATACTGCCCATAGAATCAACACTATTCTTTTGACTATAGTGGTCCTGAGTGAAATGCAGTATAGATATTATGTCCACTAGTACACAAACAGGTATTCACAACTGCCACTATATGTGGTGAAGCATATATGTGCTATATATGTCACACAAGTTCATATAATGTAGTGGAAAATCAGTTATAGAGCCGGTTTTCAAAAGAAAAGTGAAACCCCCAGATCATTATGCAGTCCATGTGCAAAACACGAGTCAATGCATAGTCATCAACAGATCAGATCTATCTTTGAATATGCACGTGCCTCTGTGAAGATGTTTTCAAAAAGCTTCTGCAACTCATGTGTCCTACAATTACTGGAACAGAAACATTTCTGAAGTAGGTACATTGTAGTGGGAGGTGTGACCATTGGTGATTACCTACTTGGTCTTCATGAGGAACTTTGCTGTGCATTTTTGTGTGTATGTTTTTAGGTCATCTGAAAATACCACACTGACATGAATCCCCGGTGGACTCGCTAGCATCCCGCTTTTTTTTTTTTTTGTTTGTTTTTTTTTTTTCTTTTAATCTGGGTTTGTTTATGTGGTTGGTTTGCTTTCATCCTCTGTAATTTGCTCATGGCAGATTGTTCCTTTTTCATTCACAGAATGATTTGCTTTGCACTGTAAATGCAAGATAGCTGTATTCAGGTGTGACTCATCTGAATGTACAATGGCTAATGCTTGCCTTGAGTGCAATCCCAAGTTTTAGTCTGCAAATTATGTGAAAGCCTCATGATTACTGCCACCGAAGCCACTCTTCCCCAGTTGATAGTGTTCACAAACTGCCAAAATGAAACCATTGTGTTATCACGGTCTAAAAGGCGTATATTTGTTGATACCAAAGTTTGTTGTTTTCTTAGAATAAGGTGTATAGTGATTTTTTTTCCCACATAACAAGTATTAAAAATAAATCTTTGAGAATTCTTTGAGAAAGAGATTAAAAACATGTCCCTAATACAACTCAACCCTGCTTATCTCATCCACCCTATCAATCTAGTGGCATTACGGCATAACAGATTTTGCTCTCAACAGATACCATTCAAAAAGCATCCCGCTTAGTTTGGGGAAGTGGCATTCATTCAGCTAGGCCATGTCAGGCCGTTCAATCTAATCTGCACTTCTCTTGACATATTGGCTTAAGCTTGTTGTGCACTATGCCATTTGACAGTCAAAATCAATGTGGCTTAAGTAGAGCTCCTGATCCAGCAGCAATCACTGCAGAGCCCCATGCACCTCCAAAGTCCTTAACCCCTGCTGCCTCCATGCTTACCTGTTTTGTACCTGCATCATTTTCAATCAATCTCATCTTTCCACCATGAAAAAAATACCACTTTGATCTAAAACAGCCAGAATGATCAAAACCTTTGCCTATGTCTCTTAGGGGGTAAAAATTCCATTAGCATGTAAAGCGGTTTCTATCCTTCCCTTCCTTTAGTTTTACAACAGATGCATTCAACAGAGTACCTGGACTCTGAAAAACCTTTTCCATTCTGTGCACTCAGACTTGAGGACCTGAGTTAAATGGCTTTGTCAATACCATATTCTGTATTTTGTTATTACCCAGCATATTACAGGCAAAAGTTTTCTGTCATGGAATCACTAGCTTAGTTTCTACAGAGAACCTTTTGAGCAACAGCAGACATTGTTCACTGTTTTTTATTATTCACTGTTTTTGATCTGATTCAAAAGGAAAAACAATGCAGTATATCATCATTTTTGGCACACTTACACAGCCTTATCTTAGCTAATCATATGTATTTATGTCACTGTTTTTCTTTTGTTGTTGTTGTTTTTTTGGGGTTTTTTTTTTAATCTCTGTATGCCAATAGATGTACAGCCATTCAGCACAGAGGAATATGAATACTTCAGGAAAACATTAACAAAATTGCTGTAAGCTTCGGCCACCTATCCCATTCATACACACACTCACTTCATGAGGTACATATGTTCAACTGCTTATTAATGCAAATATCTAATCAGCCAATCACATGGCAGCAGCTGAGTGCATTTAGACGTGTAGACATGATCAAGATGAACTGCTGAAGTTCAAACCGAGCGTTAGAATGGGGAAGAAAGGTGATTTAAGGGACTTTGAATGTGGCATGGTTGTTGGTGCCAGACGGGCTGGTCTGAGTATTTCAGAAACTGCTGATCTACTGGAATTTTCCCACACAGCCATCTCTAGGGTTTACAGAGAACGGTCTGAAAAAGAGAAAACAACCAGTGAGCAGCAGTTCTCTGGGGGAAAATGTCTTGTTGACACCAGAGGAGAATGACCAGACTGCTTCAAGCTGATAGGAAGGCAACAGCAACTCAAATAACCACACAGCCAAGGTATGCAGAAGAACATCGCTGAATGTAAAAACATGTCCAAACTTGACACAAATGGGTTACAGCAGCAGAAGACCACACCAGGTGCCACTTGTGTCTGTACAGGTTCAATTCTGTTAGCTGAGGTGAGGCACGAGCAGAGAGCTATCGGCTTCAGCTGCCTGTGCTGGCACATCTGTGGCTTTTGGGCCCAGCCTCAAGTCTCCATTGGAGGAAATGGAATATTTGTCAGCCCTAGAGGTTGCCACTTTTGTAATTTCTTTTCCATATTTATGATAACCTAAGTGAGTCATGTGACCAAACAAAACCTAATCCAGATTGTGTCAGCCTGGGAATTTGAAGAAAACAAAGCTTGCAGGATGTCCTCTGCTTTGACAACACACATGGACAATAGTACTGTATATAGGGCAGGTATAAAGCTGGTGTCTGTGCACTAGCCTCCCTCTGCCAATGTGTCCACCTCACAGCATTAGAGAAACATTACCACTTTGACGAGAATATACAACATAACACACATCTTTGTGTATTGTTTGTCCTGATAGATGAGACTCACAGATAATGCAAACCAGAACCCACAACAAATAAGTCGTAATGTGGTTAAGACATAAGCAGCTTACTAACACACACACACACACACACACACACACACACACAGCAAATGAAAATTAAAAGACCTACATTAGCCAGAGCAGAGCACTAGGGGAGCATAAATGAATAGCATTATGAAATGAGAATTGTCAATTGGCAGCAAAGATAAGTTGGTCCGAGCTGTTTTGTTTTGTTTTCCTGTGGTGAAGAAAACGTTCCCATCATGGGGAGAGTCTTTCAAAAAACAGCAGTCTGAACAAAGGTCAGGTGATTTTAAATAACCAACAGGCCTTTAGGACACAAAGGACCATAATGAGAATTATTAGCATCCACATTCAGATTAGTCATGTATATCTAATTCCCGCATGAGGGGTCTTTATCATTCATTATCATTTTTTGTATTTTTATTTAGGACTGCTGTGCCTTGCATGATATAGTATTAATTAGGTTTAAATGTTTGAGTGATGTGTTCTGGCAGCTCTGCTCGGATCCGCCGCTCAGTTAATGAGACCTGTGAGTGCCAGCACAGACATAGCATGATAAAACATAAAAATAATTCAGTATACCAAGACTTGTGCATAATTTTATACTGTGACTGAACAGAAATCAAGTTTACAATGTATTCACAAAGACCAGTTCAACTTCCAGACTCATCTTAAAGTGGATTCCAAGTAATTTTTCTCGTCAGTCTAAAGACAATACTCAATACTGATGAATCAGTTGGGTTTTAGGAGTGTTTTGTTAATTTATTAAAATGAAAAGACTGAAAATCCCATTTACATAAGTAGTCAGACCCTTTGTTATCAGCTGTTGAGCGCTGGTGCATCATACTTCTATTGATGGTTCTTGAGATGCTTCTACAAGTTGGAGTCGATCAGTTGTCTTATTAAAATTCATTGGAAGTCATCAGGAAAACCTTACAGGATTCACAGGATGGATGCTGTATTGCAGAACGAAAACAAAGCCAGGAGGTCAAGAGAACTATCCGTAGACATGTGAGGCAGGATTGTGCTGAGGCCCAGACCTTGGGAAGAATACAAGAAAGTTTCTGCAGTATGGAAAGTGCTAAGTGCACGGTAGTCTCCGTCCTTCTCAAATAAACTAAGTTTGGAACCCACAGCAGTCTTCCTAAACTTGCCCACCCAGCCAAACTAAGTAAGTCGGTAAGGCCCTTCGGTTGGTAGGTAACCAAGAACACTAAGAATGAGAAGATAACAAAAATGTTGAAAACTTAAGTGTCTGAAAACTTTTCAAATGCATTGTTCATGAACACTGTGAAAATGGTGCAGTATAGTTCCATGCGTTGTATCATTGGTATCTTAAACATATTAGAGTGCACAAGCTCCTTGTTTATACTCTTACACACCCAAATTATAGATTTTGCTCATTTTATCTTTGAATATACGTATAGCGATATATCCTCAGACATTGAGCTGCATTGCATATTCTTGCATTTATCCATCTTATACATTCCTTCACACTTACAGTCCTATTATTATCATATAGCTAGGCCATTTCTAAGTTTAGCTGAGCCGGTGGTGAATTTAGCAAGATCATGTGTATATTACTTAGTTGGCAAATCATTTCAAGATTATCAAGGAGACAGTGGCAGCCCTTATCTAGGGTTTCATTTTCTTCTTATTAAGGGGAATGATGGGGAGCAGGTCCCACACCACAAAGCTGTTCTCTAATGGTGTAGCATGCTGCTGTAACATCGCTTCCATCTTCCTTCCACTCTGAGCAGCGTCTGGGTGAAGAGAGAGCGAGATGATGCAAAGACGCTTTAGTGAAAAGTCAATGGAAAGAGGTGAACGCATTGAAAAGAGGGAGGACAGAGGAGAGGCAATGCAACATAAAAAAGAAGAAAGAAAACATAAGAAGGGAAGCTAGTGAAAGTAGCAATGCGTAGTTGCATTGGGGAAATCAGAAATCTCAGAGCCTGTTTGTGTAGTGGGGGGTTGTGTGTGCATTCATATTTGCTGTACTCTTACTAGCACAATTCTACCCAAACAAAGCACAAAATGAACCCCAAAATAAACACAGACAGTTCCCTGTTACCCAGTGCACTTGTCATAATTGAAAGGTAGAGACCTGCTGAGATTGCTCAAAATCACTAATGGTCTATGGCTTAAAACCTTTAGAAAGTAGTGAAACTGTTCCATTTTGGTTCTCTTAATCACTGTGTGGAAACAAGTCTATGTTATCTAGGTGTGTGTGTGTGGGGGGGGGGGGGTCTGTGAGTAGAAATATAGTGCTTCTTATGCCTTCATTCCCACTGACTCCAAGACATTGTATCAAGGTTGTGGTGGTTTTCCAAGATGGGGCAAAAGATTCTAAACTTCACAGATGCACAGCACTGCAAGCTATTGCACTGTGAAGTTATTGATTGCACATTAGCATGTTGGTCTGTACTCATCTAGCAGATGCTGATCCTGTTGTGCAGTGAGAGCCATGTGTTTGGGTACCTTTTTAAAAATGCTCAGTTTTCCACTAACTCCTGACAATCAACATCTCAGATCTAGCTGCTTGACATTAAGCTTTCTTTCATTCCTACTTGTGGTATGAACCTCGTCTGCCTTTGCCATTTCTTTGGTGCTATAATGATCTTCTTTTACCATGTTCGCCTACCAGCTTGGTCTCTCAGTGAAATCATCCAAAGGATAAAACCTAGTATTTTTACAATAAAGGCTGTGAGATGCCTCCTTGTTTTCAGTTTTTATTTTTTGTCTATTTGGAATTTTGTTTTAATTTAAGTGTACTTTTAGGCAGATTTAGATTTTTTTTCCAAATTTTTAATTTTACAGATGCACCAATTGCAATTTTCTTGGCCGATACCGATTTTTGGCAATTCTGATTTTAAAACTTTAAACTTTACATTTTCCCCCAAACTGCAGTAAGTTACAGGATCTTCTCTCCCTTAAACAACTCTCAAAATAAAGTGTTCTGTTACTGGAACAAGGTACAAATAATTAACTGAAAACGAGTTACCGTACACCCACCTATACATATTTTACCATACCAAACAAAAGCAGGTGCTTGCATCATTTTGCAGTATGTTTATAACTTCACCAGATAACAGGACATCAACTCTTTTCACTTTTTTACTCATCTCCATAATTTTCCTCATACCTGCTTTGATGCTTTCACTGCTCATACCGAGGCTGCTGGTTTGTGGCTGGCTCTGATCTCTGGATAGCTTTAGCTGCTTTTCTTTTGTTAGCTTCTTTAAAATGTCCATGTTCAGCTGGATGAAGGTGATTTAAGGGTCCCATTAGGTTTGTTGTTACGAACGTTTCTGTGGTGGGCCCCGGGTTTGCTTTGGCGAATTATGTGTCTTCCTCAGTAACAGTGAAGAACTTGCTTTTAATTTATAGCTAAATATTTTTATGTTATTATGCAAAGATAAAGTAGAGCCAGAGTAGAAGCATTGTAATGTACTGTAACAATAAACATCAACATATGTCCGGATTTATATGTAAACACTTGATGTGAAATGTCTAAGCAAACTGGACACAGTTAATTAAGTCTTAGTTTAGGTTACTGAAAAAGCAAGGTTCTGTTGCAGTGTGCACAGTGTTCCTGTAATGGCCTTTTTATTCATACACATACATGTTATTGAGTATACCGACTATAGTTTGTCACTTGTTGCTATTGCAATAATAATATAGTACTATTATAACTGATTGTTGCTTTGTGCTGGTGTGTCTGTGTGGGGGTGTGGCACACATGAATATACGTTCTCATCAGGGAAGTAGCTGTTTACTGGACATTAACTATGCATGGTGTCATGACTTGTATGTAGGGATGGGCAGGAGACAGGAGGAGGGGAGAGAGAGAGAGAAAGAGAGGGAGGGAGAAAGATTGTTGATGAGCTCGGAGCCAAAGAGAAATCAGCACAATTTGCTTAATACAATTAGGGACAGTTGAACTGCACAAAGCCAGCCGGGTGCTTGAGGGAAAACAGCATTCACTGCAGGACTTTCAGCTCGCTAACATACAAAAACTTTGCCTCAGTGTGTTGGTGATTCTTTACCACACACTTTATATATTTGTGGCTTTAACTCGTAAGCGTGCGGGGACTCCACGCCACCTGTAAGCTTTCAGCAGAGGCACCATCTGACACCTGGCTACCTCTAAAACCTCTTCTACACCTGCAGAGTCTGGGTGGGCTCAAAGGGTGGGCCATGCATCACCACACAAAGGAAGAAAGGGACCCTCCCAAAATGGAAGGGAATGAGGCAGTCCCCATGTCAACTTCCAGTGAAGCCCTGGACAGTCCTACCTCCGTGATTCAGGCTGAGCAGGCCCAAGCTACCCTCACCCCTCTTACCCGCAGCAGGTGTAGGTTTTTCTGTCAGCCATGGTGTCTGCTCTTCACACTGATCCTACTCCTGCTTTCTCTCCTTGGCAGCTGGGCAGTGGTCCACCTCACCCTGGGGACAAATGGAGGATCACCTTTTCGGATCTCAGCCAGTTATGATCAGCGGATTCCCCAGGATGATACGGCTACCATTGAGCCACACTTCACCACCAACTGCACCATGGGTAAGTTTGATTTTTGTTGCTGTTGTAAATGTGTTGTAGGGCTTTGAAAAAAATCACCTTTATTCACAGATAGTTAAAAATCTTTTATCAGGTAATAATACCAAACTAGATTAAAAAATCACAACAAATTAGTTGCTTTCATTTCTAATATTTATATAATTACAAACTGAATACTGAGGGGGAGGCAAAGCATTATACATCAATAATTGAGTAATAAAATTAACCTATAATGAAAGTTATTTGCTGCAGGATTTAATATAAATGGCTCCAAACTGATAGAAATCAATATATCAGATAATAGAATTTGAGATTCTTCTTATGTTTTCAGCTGTTTTCTTGTTTTTGAATGCCTATGTGGACAAATGTGTCTCACATGTCCACAGAGTGATTGAGTTCTCAAAGCAGCTCAATCATGTCAAACTGGAAATTGCATAGCTACACTCTGTCATTTTTAACTTCATTACAGTATGTTGTCGAATGAAATGCGTAGACTGGTCTAGACTGGAATAATATCCTTCTCTGTCAACCTCGAAAGCTCCTGAAATTGAGTTAATAAAACTGATTCAATTTCCTCTGAACTAGATGCAGAAGCACAGCAACCCTTCCTCAAACATGTAATGTGTAGAAGTACAGATAAAGTCCTTGTTTCCTCCAACTGGCAGATGTTTGACAACCAGAAATGTGCAAATCAGCACCTGGTTGTCACACCAACCAGGTGATTTAATGGAAGAGAATGTTTTAATGTGGGTGTATAAAATATTTCCAGTTTTAAAAAAAAAAAAAAAATCATAATTTTTGTCAAGAGCTGCACAATTTTCTGTGTGGATTGAAAAAGCTTCATTTCAGGCTTCCTTAACAAAACTTGTTTACCAGACCATCTCAGAGACCGCAGAACCCACATGAAAAGGAATAATGAAGTAAAGGATGACCAAGAGAAATGGTCCACCAGTAGCTTCTTATAATCAATAAAATTAAATCTTGAAATTGGAAGCAGCACGCAACAGAGTTGTCCTTTTTGTTTTTGTTCTTTCTTACTCTGTACACTACAATATTATATTATAATGACAATCTAGCATCATACTTTCCTGCCGATTCACATCACCTTTGTTTGTGTTATTTGGCATGACACCTTTCAGCTTTTATATTTAAATTACTGTACTGTTAATGTTTGTGTTTCCTGTCTTTGGTTTGGGTCCTGTTGCAAGTGATGCTGCAGAATATTTTATTGTTACTTTTATATGCAAATATCACAACACACCTGCCACGATGAGTAGAGCCCCTGCAACAAACTTCACTGTTACTTTTTTATTTAAAAGAAAAAAAAGAAAAATGGGAACAAAAAAAAAAGTACTTTTCAGTAAAGAAAAAAAAAAAGATTTTCAGCTGGAGTGCCATTCTAAAAACTTCAGCTTGAAATTCTTAAAGTAGTTCAAGGTGGACTTTGAGGTCTACGTTGGATCTTTGTCCTATTATTGAAGCCAGCCTCTTTTCACTTTCACTTTCTCAACTGACTGCATGACATTAGCATTCATAATTTGCTTTTAATTACAAGAATTTAATCTGCGCTCTATTCATGCAATGTTTTCTGTGCCACCCCCTGCCATACAACGCCAAATCAGAATATTTCCACACCCACACTTGATAGCTGGCAAGGTGTTATTTTGATCAAACTCCAGTTCTTCTTTCCTCCTAAAATGCCCCTGGTGATTGTGGCTAAAGAGTTTTAACTCATTCTGTCCACAGAATAGGATTTTAAAATGACCAAGATTTTGCTTTGCATAGGTCAGATGTTGAATTTTGTGATGAGGCCAGTCTTCCATATATTGTGCCGACTTTCACATTTCCGGCATTTGTTTAAGGACATTTTGCAGAGCAGAAACAAGCTGGCAGCATTCTCATATCTTTCAGACGCCTTTCTCTGCTTTCTAGGCATCAGTTTTCTTCATTCTTAGATTCTTCAGTGTTTACTCCGGAGAAACTAAACAGGCAGAAACTTTATGAAGCTCATTGTTAGCAGATGACAGTTGATCTGATCTTACATCTCTAAACAAGCCAGTTTGGGCCTAATTAAGGCCATCAGTCACAAGGCTTTGAGATTTAACAAGTGGGCGAGTGACTGAACTTTTGCTCGTTACAATAACATGCCACATTTTTTAAGCTCACAAAATTTTTTTTAAATATCTCTCTATTGAAAGGGTTGTATTTACTTCTTTCCAGTTCAAAAAAACAAAAAAAACCAAAAAACAAATATGCAATTTGCCTGCAGCTGTATGTGAACAATTCCTCCCATGCCTGTGCCCTGTAATCAGCAGCAGTTGCCCTGATTTCTGGCCACTGATTCTGGGTGGATCACTTGAACAAAGGACTGACAGATGGACCTGCATTGCACTCTGTATTTCACTGCTTGTTATGCTGCACGCTGGAATGCAGTCAAGGCTTTACCTTGTAGTTTTGTATTAAAAAATACAGCGCGTCTTAAAAAAAAGTGATCATTCCCAAAGGGCTCTTTTTAAATTCAGAGAGATGCTCACAGTCCAGCAAATTTAATCCCTTCTACTTTTATAGAGGGAGAATCTCTTCGCACTCTGCAACAATGAAATAGCTTTTATGCTCGGTCAATATTTAGCTCCAGGTGAAAGAGGAACATCGCTCCACAGGAAAGACTTGTTTTATAGATTTGCCTTCAGATTTCAAATAAGGTGTTTAAACATGAGTTCAGGTCAAAGGTATTTGGTTATCAAATATGTAAATGCATTTGTGTGTATGAGTGTGAGAGGAGAAGAAGTAAGAGAAGGAGAGGAAATGCTTTCTCAGTGCATATCTGGCTTCAACTCTTCCCTTAACTTAAATTTAGTCCAAGCTGTTGAGTGTGTTTTGAAGTGAAGACTGAATCACTCAATCAGATGCCGCTAATAAAAGTGCAAAACCATGAAAACATATAATTAGCTTGAATTCACATCAAGCAAACCAATTTCTATCTCCCTGAAGTATTAGTGATTCTCCTGTGATTCTCTGTCTAACTGTTATATGCATTAGGGTGGGTGATGCTGCTCATGCAAATCCAGCTTTGGTGGAACAGTGTTTAATTGTTCTCTGTTTTGGGTTCACCCTGTTCCTCTTCCCAGACAGTGCATAAGCCCTGGCTAGTAGAGAGAGAGAGCGGAAAAAAGCATGCAGACGTGCTGTACTCTCCTCAGGCACCACCTGGGTCCCCAGCGCAACACCCCCTACACACATCCCACTCCTAAACTAAGCCCTAATCCGTCTCAGCACGCTCGCCGTGCGGCCTCACCACATTGCGTGGTGTTCTAAACCTCCTCCACTTTTCCCTCCAGCACCTGTCACAAACCTGAGCTCGAATTACCTCTCTTCTTGGAACACGAAGCCAGAGCGCTCTATTAAGGCGCTCTCACTAAATCCCTGACAAATACACTTGTTTGCTTTATTTGTTCTAGTCCCTTGCTCTGAAAATTTGCTAATTACTACTATTAATGACCTCCATTATCAGGCTTTTGGGGTGAATAGCTCTAAGACTGATCCAAACTTCGGTGATTAATTGTGTTTAATTTGGTCCCAAAGGTTTGAAGTTTTAATTTCAGCAGACAGGAGGCTGTGGACACAGACTGTTTGTACTGTTGTGGTTGCGTAACAGTTTCCTGCAGACTTGTAAGAATTTTGTAAGAAAAGCATGATTCATTCTGAGAATTTTTAAATCACTGAGAGAGAAAAACTTGCAATCACTTTTATGTCTGAGTGCTTGTGTTGTGCTTTTATTCATAATTTTAGCAAGTCTGCCTTGAGATATTCTGTATTAACAGGATATATGTATTACTTATTATCATTCAATTATAATTATTCTGAATGTTACAGATTCTGTCTGACTTTTCATCTTTTCCATCTGAATTGGAATTTTGACGACATCCATTTCCTCCTCTTTAGTTGTTTTCTTGGGCAGAAAGGCAGCGATTACTCTTGCTAGTGAAGTGCAAGGGGATATAGTCAATAGAGGATAAATAAATGGAGCCGTGTCTGACTTCTTTCTCCGTACCCTTCCGCTTTAATTAACTCATCAGTCATTGGACCAACAAGCAATCCAATTTGCTGCCCCTAAAGTGACTTGTGGGGTTATATGCCTATCTCTGGAGCTCATCCTTCTGACAGGAAGTTAGAATCCTACCTTCTGCCAGTGTTTCTCTTTATGGTTTGGCATATCTGTGCAAAGAACCTAATTATTCAACCTCAGCAAACATGTCAGTGACATTCTTAACCTCCTCTTCCTACAGTTTCTCATCCTGGAAGTAAACAGACACTATGATGACTGACAAGCTCATTAACAGATTGTGTCAATAGCAGATTTGACTTTTCTTCTGTGGCCAGAAGGTCACATTTGCCTTAACGTTTATAACAACGTTTGTCCGCTCAAGAGCATATTCTGTATTTGTGCTCATGAATTACCCCACAAACTGTCACAATTCATTTTTCCAATTGAACATTGAGCTGAGTGAAGGCAGCGGTGAACCCTTAGGGAATCTGAACCACTGACCTTCTCTTCCCTGGTCCATTTCCTTAACCACTACACCGTGCTGCTGCGGGGCATTAATGGAGCGTTACAGCAAGTCTATACTTCGCGATTAGGTACACAGCAGCATGAAGTGTCCCTAGGCCCATCAATCAAACTTGGCCCTGTGGAGAACACTATGAGGGAAATGGGTTCGGAGAAAGCTAGTGTAGTGGACAGAGTGTGCATATGTGGATGGATGGGTGATGGTGTTTTGTAAGGGGAAAAGACTTTCATTTTATAACAAGACATCAGACTTTAATTTAGATTTCAATTTCACTTTGGCTTTTTGACTGCATGAAATAAACTCTCAACCATATACAGCATATACAGTACTCTACTCTATACACTATATGGACAAAAGTACTGGGCCACCTACACATTACACCTATAGGAGCTGCTCAGCCATGGAAACCATGCCATGAAGCTCTTGGTGCACAGTTTTTGTGCTGATGTTAACGCCAGAGGAGGTCTGGATCTCCTCTACAGAGTGGTTAGTTATTGAGTCAGCAGAGCATTGGCGATTGTTCTCTGCGACCCCACTTTGGTCTGTCACTTTGTGGCCGAGTTGCTGTGGTTGTTAAATGCTTCCAATTTGCAATAATACCACTTACAGCTGATCGTGGAATATCTAGGAGGGAAAAAATTTCACAAACTGAGTTGTAGCAACTGTGGCATCCTATTACAGTACCACGCTCAAATTCAGTGAACGACCAATTCTTTCACTAATGTTTGTAAAGGCAGACTGCGTGGCTAGGTGCTTGATTTTATACACCTGTGGCAATGGGACTGAAAACACCTGAATTCAGAGAACAAATGTTGTGGCCCAATACTTTTGTATTTGTCTACATATGTATATTACACCCTCAATGTTGCACTGGGCAGTTTTCGGGTCACACTTCCAAATAGTATTGACTATTTCATTTTGTCAAATATTTTTTAAGTCTAAGAGCAATTAAATTAAATTTTCTCCCTGTGAAATAATACATATACCTAATCTCAAACCATCCAATCCAGTTGCAGAGATTTTTCGTTAATATCAACCTCTTACTGGAGCTAGGTATGATGTAGCTACCACGTCACCCATTGCTGTGCAAAGTCCTGTTTTTGAAGCCTCAAGTTAAGCATTTTGGCTGTTAGTTTTTTGAAACCGAATATAAAAACCTCATACAGTCATGTGAAAAAAAGTTTTCACGGGACTGCATAGAGTCCTGTACACCCCACGGTTCAATAGCAAACTAAGTACACACCATGGTTCAATAGCTTGTAGAACAAACCACCTTTAGTAGCAATAACTTGAAGTAATTGTTTTTTGTATGACCTTTTCAGTCTCTCACATCATTGTGGAGGAATTTTGGCCCACTCTTCTTTACAGCATTGCTTCAGTGCATTGAGGTTTGTGGGCATTAATTTATGCACAGCTCTCTTAAGATCCCACCACAGCATTTCAGGCAGGCTGAGGGCTGGACTTTGACTGGGCCACTGCAATACCTTGGTTCATTTCTTTTTCAGCCATTCTGTTTTTTAAAGAGGCGGTTAATCAAGTGCATTTGATTTGCAGCACCTGGCTGCTACTTTACGTCTTAATTCCTATGGAAGCAGTAAGAGATGTACTTAGTTTTTCACAAGACTGCATAGAGCTCTGACAAAACGCCCACAATGTGGGCTTCATAGATAATTGGGAAACTTTCTGGGGAAAACCTGGTCTTATTAGGAGAGACAGCATCCATCCCACTTTGGATGGAGCAGCTCTCATTTCTAGAAATATGGCAGAATTTATTAAACCCCCCAAAATGTGACTATCCAGAGTTGGGACCAGGAAGCAGAGTTGCAGTCTTACATGCTTCTTTGCAGCTTCTCTCCTCCTGCCACCCCCCCAAAACCCCATCCCTGTAGAGACTGTGTCTGTTCCCAGACCACCAAAAAATAAACCAAAAATCAGCAAAAAACTAATTAAGCACAAAAATTTCCAAGAAAGAACAGTATAACATCCTCAACTGCACCAAAGAGTAAAACAGTTAAATGTGGATTATTAAACATTAGGTCTCTCTCTTCTAAGTCCCTGTTAGTAAA
>VUQI01038136.1:0-17133 GCA_015106735.1 Paratilapia polleni | reverse complement strand
GTACTATGAGGTCTTTAAGATATGATGGGGCCTGATTTTTTAAGACTTTGTATGTGAGGAGAATGATTTTAAATTCAATTCTGGATGTAACTGGTAGCCAATGAATTAGATTGAGATCTAGTGACTGTGGAGGCCATTTGAGTGCAGTGAACTCAAAAAACTGTTTTATGACATCATCAAGCAGGATAACGCTTGATAATGTTATCAATCATCCCTTTTTGACACTGGTCATGGACATGGTCAGCAAAAATACTCAGGTAGTCTGTGGCGCTTAAATGATGTTTAAATGATGATGTTGGTACTAAGGGGTCCAAAGTGTGCCAAGAAAATATCCCCCGTACCATTGCACCATCACCAGCAGCCTGAACCATTGATACAAGGCAGGATTATTCCATGCTTTGCCATGTTGTTTACACCAAATTCTGACCCTACCTTCCATATGTTTCAGCAGAAATTGAGATTCATCAGACCAGGCAACATTTTTCCAGTTTTCTATTGTCCAGTTTTGATAAGCCTGTGCAAATTGTAGCCTCAGTTTCTTGTTCTTAGCTGACAGGAGTGGCGTCTGGCGTGGTCTTCTGCTTCCCATCTGCTTCAAGGTTCAATGTGTTGTGCATTCAGAGATGCTCTTCTGCATACCTTGGTTGTAACGAGTGGTTATTTGAGTTACTGTTGCCTTTCTATCCCCTCAAAGCAGTCTGGCCATTCTCCTCTGACCTCTGACATCAACAAGGCATTTTCACCCAGAGAACTGCTGCTCACTGGATATTTTCTCTTTTTCAGACCACTCTCTGTCAACCCTAGAGATGGTTGTGTGGGAAAATTCCAGTAGATCAGCAGTTTCTGAAGTCCTCAGAACAACCCGTCTGGCACCGACAACCATGCCACGTTCAAGTCACTTTTCTTCCCCATTCTGATGCTCAGTTTGAACTTCAGCAGGTTGTCTTGATCATGTCTACATGCCTAAATGCATTGAGTTGCTGCCACATGACTGACTGATTAGATATTTGTGTTGAATATGTGTACCTAATAAAGTGGCCAGTGAGTGTATATGCAGTATGTGCAAGAAACCTGAAGATGACAGATCACACGTGCTTCCCATCCACTGTAATGAAGCTTGAGAGGATCTACCAGAAAGAAAGTATGTCCTTCCAGAAATTTCTCTCCTTTTGTTTTGCTTCCAGTCTTTTCACTGCACTCTCCAGCTCAGTCTGCTCAGGGTCGAAACACAAAGCTAACACTAGCAGCCATCTCAAAACACGATGGTAATCTGGCTATTAGTCCATTATAGCAGGATGATACTGACATTTTCATCCGAGGGCAGACAAAAGTGACACAAAAGATGAACTCACTGTAAAATATTTTAGATTTAAGCAGCGAAATATCCATCAATAGATATTCATGTGGTTGCTGCTTAAATCTAAAATATTTTACAGTCAAAATGCACTGAGAGCAACAAAACACACAGTCAATACCTAAAGCAGTAGCCATGCAGTAACTGAGCGAGCCTTTTTGAAAAAGTGACACATTTAAAACAAAAACCTCGAGCCATAGTTGCAGCTGTCAGCTTTTCAGGTCAGGGTCAGACAGAAGGAGCAGCTGCAGTGTTTATCTTTAGATGCTACCAAGCTTCAGGGATGAGCCAGGAAGTCTCCGTGTAGGCCTGAAAATCCATTTCCATATGGTTAATTTTACCTACCAAACCTTTCCATGCCATGCAGTGAAAAATGGGAAGATCATATTAAGTCATTATATCAACATGTTCCTTATTCAGAAAACTATACAGACAAATTTTAAATCAATCTGGCGTGTAAACAGCTGTACACAAAACCAAACACATCCTTGATGACATAGTGATTGATAACATGTAAATTTATTCATATTAAATCCCAGCACAAAAATTGTACATCTTGAGCCAAATGACCTCTTCTTACAAAGGTTCAGCCCTGCCAGTTATTGCCAACATGATTAAGCTAATCATCCATCTGCACGAGCACTACTAATGTTGTTATTTATCTGTTTTAATGCTTCTAGCTTTCTATGGAAAAGGCAGATAAGTTTGACATATCTGGTTCAACAATCACTTGACTGTATCCTTGGACAAGCACTGAGACTGCTATCAGCTAATTGGTGCTGAGGCACATACTGGATGATGTAACAGGATATAACTATTAAAAAGATGACCACATGTGTTGTTACCTCCAGTCCCATTACACTGAATGACTGACTTGCACGAGTCATACAATAAGGAAACTCCTGCGAAGCTAAAGAGGCAGAAGGAGGAAAATTCAGTTATGAGTCATTCCTCTTACCCCTAAGTTTAAACATCTAAGTGCCAAATCCTTACATTAAACTTAACCTAAATCCAAGTCTTAACCAGAAAGTATGAAAGATGGGTGCAGCCACCGTGACGTCACCCACTGGTTAGTGAAGAGCTGAACATCTCCGTCACCATCTTGATGTTTTATAACCTAACACGCTGAGCGAGGGGCACATCTGACCCTCACTGGCCAAAGACTTGAGACTGACAAGATTTAGCCAAGAGTACATCCTGGATAAAATCCTCCTTTCTGACTCCAATAATGACAATAATTTACAAATGATTTAATATGACCTAAAACTAGTGACTGAGCCCATAAATCCACCAGGAAAGTGTTTAGAGAGGTTACAGAGGGCCATTTTCTCATAGACTTCTATATAACCAAAGGAGTCACCCTCTGCTGGCCATTATTATTTTTATTCTGTACCTTTAAGTGGTTTTCTAACACTTCACACACTCACCCTGGATGGATACATCAGAAGCAATTTGGGGTTCAGTGTCTTTCCCAAGAACACGTGGACTGAAGAATCAAACCACAGACTCTACAGGACTAAAGGAATTCATTTTAAATAAATTATTGGATGTCTAATACAGAACATTTTGCTGAGTGTTTTGTCACTTTTTGGCAAATGAATTACACTCAAAATATAAGTAAAGGGAGGCAGAGAGAGTCTGTATCCATAACTCTACAAAAGATAAGAAAAGAACAACTTAGCATTTTACTAGGATATGACACTGTATGTCTTATTAACAGAACTTTTCATTTTTAAATATCATGGTTATCTGAAAAGCTCACTGGGATCAAAGTTATCCAGATTAGATATGCAAAAAATCTGGGAAATATAAATGAGATTAGAAATGAACCCACTAGGTCAGTTGAAGGTTAATTACTTGCCTGTTTAAATAAAGGTTACATTGAGTTAATGCGCCATCTTGTGGTACAAACTGATATTACATGATAGTACATCCCAACCTTACTTTAACTTCAGACGATATCTATGAAACACAGGAAACAGATTTCTTTTTTCTTTTTTTTAAATGGCAAATTTACAAGAAAAAATGGCGAATTTAGGAGCAAAAGAAGGCAAAATTGTGAGAACATTTAGAAATTTATGAGAAAAAAAGACAACTTTGTGGGGAAACTGGCAAATTTATGAGAAAAATGTGGCAAATTAAAACAAAAAATGACAAATTTACAAGACAAAAATGACGTTTACAAGAAAAAAAACTGGCAAATGTTCAAGAAAAAATATCGCAAATTTACAGGAGAAAATATTGAAACTTGCAAGAAAAATTTGCAAATATTTGGAAAGATTTGAAAGTTATAAGAAGAAAATGGCAAAATTAGAAGAAAAAAAAGAAATGCATGAGAAAAAAATGGCAAACTTATAAGAAAAAAAAGACAAATTAGTGAGAAAAAATGGCAAATTTACAAGAAAAAAAGCAAAATTACCAAAAAAATTCAAATTTACAAGAAAAAAACTGGCAAATTATGGGAATTTAAGGGAATATTTAAGGGGAAAAAGGGGAAATTTGGAACAAAAAATGTGCAGGTTTGCAAGAAAATGTTGCAACTGTGTGAGGAAAAAATGGCTAATTTGCAATATTTAAAAATGGCCAAGTTATGAGAAAAATTTGATGAGAACAAAAAGAGAAAAAGCTGAAAAAATTATGAACAAAAATGGCAACTTTACAAGAATTTCACATTTGGTTCATGGCTTTAATTTTGGAAAATTCTAAACTATGTTTTCAACACAGGACTTTATAATTATAATTTATCTTTCATCCATCCATCTATGTGAAAGACGTTGAACTTAAAAATCTCCAGGTTGCACTGTTTTTGTAGTTGTTGTTGTTTTTCTTTTTCTTCTTTCTATTTAAAGCGTTATATTCATATTTAATTTGAGGACGCTTGTTTTGTGTTGTTCTGACGCTCTGAGGTGAAACAGAAACCTGTGGGTCAGCATGTTATGTGTCACAAGCCCATACAGGAAGTCCCTGGCATCTGCTAGCAAGCTAAACCACAGCCATGAAGAAACAACTCATGAAGTAAAAAAGTGTCGCCGTGCCATAAATAAGTGAATTAATGTTGTCTGGGTGAAAGAAACGAGTGGTAACAAGATGGAGGGAGCTGTCAGACTCGTGTTTTTGTGGGTCCTTTTCTTAGCATCGGAGGTAAGTTGATGGACGATGATAACTAGCTTTTGACGGGCCTGATAGCCAAACTTACCGACGACAAAACAGATCAGCGCTGATTGTTAACTGTCTGAATATATCTTCAGCATGTAGTCAGCGCGCGGTGTTAGTCTGTGTGTCTGTGTTGTTTGGTATACAACCAAACAAACGGGTGTTAACCGGTAGCTTTCATGTTCATTAGCCTCTGTACGCTAAGAGACAGAAAACTGTGTGTTTTAGTGCTTTAGTGTTACAATAAGGATGATTTAAAGAAAGCTGAAATGAAGATACACGTCACTCTATAGGCCGTTTTAATCTGATTTATCCGAAACTGTAACTTGAAGAGAGTGATTTCCTCGACGTCACCAACAAGGAAGTGTTTTTATTTTAGGGTGAGCAACATGAGTGTGTTTCTTTATGTGTGTGTGGGACACATTACTAAAGCTAGCATGCAAGATAGTATGACATTTTGATATGTCTAACTATAAAAGTATAACACAAACTTTGCAGGTTACTATCACAGGGCATTAGGGCCATTGAAGGTTAAAAAAAGATAAGGGGCTTGGCCAGGCGAGATAAATTTCAGGTAAAAAACGCCAAAAATAAGCTGTAAGTGGTATTATTGCGTGGAATAATAGTGCCAAAAATAAAACGCAGAAAAAACTGGAAAAAAAAGAAGAAAAAATGACAATTTTACAAGAAATAACTGGCAAATTAATGAGAAAAAAAATGACAAAAAAACGGTAAACTTGGGTGAAAAAATAAAAATATTATGAAAAATTTGACAAATTTCTGAAGAAAGAAATGTCACATTTATGAGGAAAAAACTGGCAAACCTGCATGAAATAAAATGAAACATTTATGAGAAATGTACAGACAAAATTATGAGGGAAAAAAAAAGAAAAAATAGTCAAGAAAAATACAGTCAAACTTATGTTTAAAAAAACTGAGAAATAAACTGGCAAATTCATGAGAATAAACTGGCAGATTTACAAGAAAACTTTTGGTAAAAGGTAGAGGTGTGACTCACCAGAGAACCCACGATACAATATTATCACAATACTGAACTCACAATACGATATTATTGCGATTTTTAACATTTTGCAATATGCTGAGTATTGCAATAACATATATTGTGATTTATCACCTTTTTTCTGCTACAAATTATGTCCTCAAAGGTAAACTTTGTCAACATCTGTTTTATCTAATGAGATAAAGTTAGGATGTGAAAAAGTTAAATGCAATCACCAGGCAGCCACCGATTTGTACTAGTTACAAGGAGGTTGCCATCCTATTTTTACTCTAGTGTGACCGAGCCTGAATCAGGAAGTAGCTTTGTCAAGCTAAGTGTGCCCAGTGTTGGATGAGTTTTCGGTTGAGCCGATTTAATCTAAGTTTGCTCAGCTAACGTTATACAATATCAGTATCAACATCAACACAGCAATATTATGCTGTATTGAAGTCTGTATGTTTAACTGTCCAAAATCTAAAAGGAATCACTTTACTGTGTGGAGCAAAGAAAAGCATGAAATACTGCTTTTTTTTAATTTTTTATATGGATTACTGCACTTTTGAATAGTTCAGAGCATAATGCCATTTTGACACCAGTTGTATTAATTTTTATTTATTTATTCAAAAGGTTGTAAAAATAGGTGATTTTGATTTTTGAAACAGTACAGAAACCCTGGGCTCAGTGTGAATGATTTTTGACATACAAAGCACCAAATACACACCACTCCTTGATCCATTGTGTCAGTCATAGTCACCATTTTACTGTCAGAACAGGGCTGGGTTCAGATATTTTCCTTGTGTGGAGTATTAAAGGGTAACATTTCTTTCTCCATAGATAAATGGCCAGGAGGGGATCTTGCACATTTCAAATGGAAATGTTGAGAGGGAGTTCTGCATCGTTCACAATCACTCCTGGACCCCACTGGCACAGTCGCTTGATGCTGCAGTAAGTTTTTATCTCTTATATGGCTCTGCCAGTTTGTGACTTTTTATGCGTGACATCTTTCATGGTTTCCTGCTGTTAAATCGGTGTCCTTATTTTTCCAGGTGCAGTACGAGCTAGTGAATATGACCTCCTCTCTGCTGTGTAACAGCTCAGGGATCAGTCCGTCTGTGGTAAAGGGCAAAGCGCTGGTGGTGATGAGGGGTGACTGTGATTTCAGCCAGAAAGCTCTTATCGCTCAGAGACTCGGAGCTACAACTTTGCTCATCGCTAGCAACAAAACACTGGTAAGATGTTAGACGGATTTGATTTGAGGTCTTCTTTTAGATTTTTTTTTTTTTTGGGTTAGTTATTATTTCCTCTTTGCTGCTTGTAGCTGAACAGATACTAGTGTGAGACTACAGAAGTATAACCCCCACAGGCGTGATTTAGGAATGAGGAAATGACACAGCTGTGTTGTTGATGTGGGGATTTCCATCTAAAGATATTTTATTCCCCTGTAAAATAATTTTTCCTATCACCATAATTCATTCATCTTGCCATTTGCTACAGAATTAAATTTAATGGATTATGGATTACTTTTAAATCATTGCATGAGATGGCTCCTCTTTATATCTCTGACCTCTTAACCCCTTATTCTGCACCTCAAATCAGAGATTAAATTGCTGTTACAGGTCCCACAGTAAACATTGTGCACATATTGTCCAGTTAAATGTATTTTTTTTACCTTTATTTAACCAGGAAGTCCCATTGAGATCAAATCTCTTTCACAAGGAGGACCTGGCAAAAGAAGCAGCTATGCAAACTCAAAACATGTTGGAAAAATGCAACAAATACAGCATAAAATATAGCATGTACAGCATGCGTACAAAATCCAAATACCCAAAGCAAAAAACACTACTGGCCTCTCCAGGAAAAACATCCATATCGCTTACACCATATTCCTAATGGTAATTTTAAGTTCAACAATAGATATAAGCATATTCAGGTTTAGATCTTTCTGCAAAGTATTCAATGTCCCAGGTGCCTAGTAAGTAAATGCTGTTTTTCCCAAATCTTTCAAAACCCTTGGCATGTTAAAAAGCAACTCCAGAGCTGAGACAGAGAAGGCTCCAGAAGTAAACTAGAAGCTTACCCAGTATAGTTTTATAGATAAAAATATACCAGTGCTGTTTCCTGATATCGGTCACTTATGGCCAGCGTACCAAATCATAAGGAATGCAGCAAGTCAGAGACATGCAAAGTCTCTGACACACCACCACCAAATACATGTCTATCTACATGTCTGCTTCTGTCTCTGTACAAACACTTTCAAAACAAAAACAATAAAACTATATTTTGAATCCATTACTAATGCTGAGATATTTCCTATTTACTATTAGATCAGCTCAGTCTGTTTAAAAAAAACTCCTTAATGTTTTTTTTATGCTTTATTGTTGCTCTCTATTATTAATCTCTCTTGTTTTCATGTTATTTTTGTCTTTATGTTTTCATTTTATGTATTATATATTTTTTGTAAATTCTGTGAAGCACCTTACATCTCTGGCTTTGAAAGGCACTATAGAAGTTTATTCTTGTCATTATTATTTTTACATATTTGGTTGGCAAGAAACATTCCTGTATCACTAAGTGTGTTTATAAAAATCTCTTCAGATCACTCCATCAGCCAATGAGTCGGAGTACAGAAAGGTCAATATTTCTCTGGCTCTCATGAAGTACAGGGACTTCCTGGAAGCTCAACAGGTCAGAGAGCCTTTTGCTTTTATTAAAGCCACTAATATGTCTTGTTTTAATGTGATGACAAATTTAAACTCTTTGGTGAACATTCTCAGGTGTTTGGGGAAGGGATGCGGGTGAAGCTGTATGCTCCACCTTACACAAAGGTCGATCCAAGCATTGCGGTCATCCTGCTGATTTCCATTGTCACAGTCGTCTTGGGCGGCTACTGGAGCGGGTCATGTGAGAGGTGAGATTTTACAGTAACACACAGCTGTAAGCTGAAAACTCAAGTCTGTAATGGTGACATATTAAAAATAGAGCAAAGATGACAGAAATGCATCTTTTTTTTTTTTCCATATGCAGTGAAAGTGTCATTGATTAACTGTGTGATATCAGTGTCACATACTGAAATGATGAACATGGGTCACATTTACATGTACTTTATTGCATTGCTGATGTCCACATTTGATGCCGCCTGGTTTTGTTGTTTCTTTTTCATGAGACACCATTTTTTAATTCAAACACAATTCAGAGTGTTTTCCTGTTTGTGGCAGGGACCGCTTGAATAGCGGTGCATCCGGGGGAGGAGGGGGAGAAAGCAAAGTGGACAGCGGAGAGCTTTCACTGTACTCTCCTCTCAAAGTGGTTATCTTTGTCGCCTTGATGTGCGGGATGCTTGTTCTTATGTACTTCTTCTACAACATCCTTGGTGAGGGGAACTTAAAAAAAATCAGCTTTAACAGAGTAATGTTATCGGATGTTTTGTTGATGTGATCTGTTTTGGTTTTTTTTCTGCAGTGTATGTCATTATTGCTATCTTCTGCCTTGCATCTGCCTCTGCACTCTTCAGCTGTCTCAATGCAGTGATGGAAAAAATCGGTTGTGGCACTTTGAGGTATGAGCTTTGCTCTTTGGGAACAGATTAAATACACACCACACCGCTGTAGGTAAAACTTAAAATAGATGGATGACCCATACAGCTTTTACTAGTGACTAATTTAAGGTAAGTTATAGTTTTACTCACATCGCAAAACTTGGGAGATTACTGTTACAGCAGCCAAAACATTAAAACACAGAATTTAATGTAATTTAAAAAGCTGAATACAATACAATAAGAAGCTTAACAGTAAAAAATCTAAACCAAATAGATGAAAGACTGTCTGTTGGAGAAAGTGCTCCGCTGCCTGTCCAGTAAGTTCCAGTTCCAGTAAGTAAACTTCATCACTTCCCGAGGAAGTCTGTTTCAAAGTTTAGGTGCTGCAACCTCAAAACTGTGACCACTTCTGGATTTATAAGGCCCGTTTCAGATGATCAGAGAGGCTGACTGGTGAAATTAAGTCTCAGCAGATCTGCTGTGTAAACAGGAGCTTGGGTGTGTAAAATTTTAAAATGAATTCTGAATTTCACTAAAAGCCAATGAAGGGACAATGTTTTTGGGCTATGGACGACTGAATTGTGCACACAAAAATTGAGTTACAATAATCTAGTCAGGAAAGTTCCAAGTTATTGGGTCACTCTAAAGGTTTGATTTATGTGATGTTACTTAGATGTAAGAAATAATTTCTAGTTTTTATCTTCCAGAGATCAGTGGCCTAAAAATGACAATTTCAGCCTGAAACAAACACCTGATAAACAGCTCAGTATTAGTGAAAGTGTGTAAATGTTTTACTTGTTTTTTTGGTTTCTACATAAATGTCTTTCTGTGTCTTTTTCTAGCTTCTCTGTCCGAAGTTGGAACTTCTCAGTGAGGTCTCTCCTGCTGGCTGCTGTGTGCATTAGCATTGCTGTGGTATGGGCAGTGTACAGAAATGAAGACAGGTACACATTCACAGTCCTTCTGTCTGCTTCGGTCTGTTTTCAGACATGGTTCCACCACTGCGGCAGGGAACTATTTTGGTGGTGGTGCAGGTTAAAATTAAAAGCACCCAGATTGTTGTAGAAATGCTTCTGACACACTGAGTTCAGTGCTACCAGTATTACATCTAGCTGAATAAACATATTTCCTGTTTAAATCTGTACATTTTTCACTTTTTAAATCTTATTTCTGGTCTGTGAGATACAGTGACTTTAGTGTCAGTATTTCCTTAACTATGTATGTATATAAAAAGTTAATTACTGTGGTTTTTAATGAGACGTTTCTAATTGATTGCATTTTGGTGCGTTTCCTTTTTCTGTTTTATCCTGAAGTAGTTAAATTTAAAATGCATGAGGAAAACCCTGAAGTCAAAGAGCTTTTATGTCTTCTAGGTGGATCTGGATCCTGCAGGACCTCCTTGGAATTGCTTTCTGCCTCAACTTCATGAAGACCATTTCACTGTCCAATTTTAAGGTATTTCTTCACTTACACAGAGTACTTCTACTGTAACTGTTCTACTTATATAAGTATGTATGTATTTTTATTTTGATTGACCTTTTCTCATTAGCATGTCAGGCACTGCCCCATTGCTAAAAACAAACCAGTATCTTTCTATGGTTTCATTTGTAATGAAAAAAAGAAAACAGTGTAATTGTTGATAATTTTTTTCTTTCCAATGTCTCATAGATTTGTGTCATTCTGCTGAGTCTCCTGCTTGTATATGATGTCTTCTTTGTTTTCATCACTCCTTTCTTCACCAAGGTATGTTTATCTTTATTTTTGTTTTTCCTGTATCTCGGTGCTAAAGCAGCAATGTTTTGTTACATAAACTGCTGTTGATTTTTAAATGGAGAAAATTATTTTAGTTATTTCTCAGTATTTCCTGCTCTTATGTACAATTTATTGTTTCCGCAAAATATGATGTTTGAAAATCCACTCCGCAAATTTCTGTGATGCACTCAATTTAAAAAAAAAAAAATTCAAATATAAAGGGTTAGATACATACACCTTGGATTTTATCTGTCACCATGTTTATACACAAACTACTGGCTTAATTTTATTAAAGTTAGTGGACAGGTATAGCATGGGCAAAGGAATAACCCATTCTTTTAATTTAACCTTTATTTCACCAAGAAAATATGACGCTTGAACTTAAAAATCTTATGTGCAACTGTGTTTCCGAGCAAGAAAGGCAGTGTTAGGCAGTGGTTACACAAAAATACCGACCAAACAGGTGCAGTAATGTTCAAGCATATCATTTGCAGGTCACTTAAAATTGACTTAAATTAATTTAGTGTGACTACCTCCATGAACTGTAGCTGGTTTTGGAGCTGATTTCAGACAGAAGGAGCTGCAAATTTAAACACGTATTTTTCCCAAATCAATACAGCCTTTAGGAACAGACAGAAGGAATAACACTAGGTGAACTGTACCACACACGAACACCATTGAACTCCAAAGTCCAGTTCATTTGATTAGTGTGATCATTGCATGCGATGCACAGGCACAGTTAAGCAGACCTTGTCCTGGCCTGCTTGAACAGGTGGGCCCGGGCACAGTTCAGCTAGACTTGGGCACAGTACACATGTAGTTTGATCGCTATCCACACCTGAGCACGGTCTCCATTGTTTCCTCAACGACAGCTGCCCCCATAAAATCACTTTGTTAAATAATTAACGAATAATGGAGAGGACAGTGTGTCACCACTTTCCCAGTTAAGCCACAAAATGCATTAAATCATGAAACTCGCGCTCTGCAGTGAAAGAGAGAGTGGGCGAGCGCAAGAGAGGAGTTCAGATGCTGAGACAAACTGAAGTGTTCTCAGGCCTGTATGAACGCAGGCCAGTGGTGGAGTAGGGAGAGGGGTCAGTCATGCTCGAGCATGGTACAAGGCAGCCGTGTCTAGTGTTAGTACACCACAAGTCTAAATTGTGGGTTGAATCTGGATTGCTTAAAAAAAAAGGGAGATAGGGCATTTACTTGGCAGAGAACTTGCACACTCTGCAAGGACCCTGTAGGGTGTGTTTAGAGCTCTGGTGCTGCAGTATGATGTGTTGTGGTTTCTTGAACTAGTAAGTAACACGATATGAATGCTTGGCATCTCTTTCTCTGTCAACAGAATGGAGTTAGCATCATGGTGCAGGTTGCCCTGGGCCCAGATGCATCTGGAGAGAAGGTAAACTCCCTCCATTGCTTCCTGCCTTGAAGGGGAACTCCACCAAACTGTTTTTAGGGCTATTTCTAAAGTAATAACTTGAAAAAAATAAAATTTAACATTAATTTTCCCACACTGCCACACAGGCTTTATGTTTTTGGGTTATCCATATGTAAGACTGGCCATATTGTCATGGACATGATATCTCATGCACGTCACGAGGGAATTTCCTCAAATTTGGCACAAAAGTTCACTTTTTGTGCGAAGTATGCCAGAAAGAACTGGATGGTCAGTGTTCAAGGTCACTGTGAACTCAAAAGGACCTTTTTAGGCACAAGAATTCATAAATGTCTAATAAGATAAATGAGTCTAGACTGCAGCTTGGTAATTATTTTAGTTTTATTTTAAATTTGATTTATTGAATAGAGAAATTGGCTTTCAGGGAAAAAAAAAGTCAGAGTGTAGAGGGGTTTTTTTTGTTGTTGTTGTTTGTTTGTTTGTTTTTTGTTTTATTTAATGCAGCAGCCACAAACAACACGCTAAAAGCTGAGCTTGGTGGAGTTCCCCGTCAAATTTGTTGTGGCTTTATTAACATCCTGGCTGAGCTGCACTGCTTGTTGTAGATGCCCTGAGGGGAATGATAGACTAACTGTGCACTGGGGTTGGGTGGGTTCTGTCTTAGACACAAGGTAACATGGTGGAGGTCCCCGCTGAACCCCAGGCTCCCTCTGAGAAAGTAAGGCTTGACTTGTTACCCATCCGCTATTTTATTTATTTATTTATTTATTTTAAATGCTACATGCTAAGATGGGGGTGATAAATGTTAAGTCTGTGAAATAACTTATTTCACCTTTTTTAGGTGAATAGGATTTAAAATATTAAAAAAAAAAAAAAACAACAACTTTTGTATATGTCTTTAGTTTTATATAATAGTCATTATTGATACACATGGATAACCAAGATGCTTATCCAGACCCATATTGTTAAAGTAGTTAACAGGAAACTAAAATAAATAAAAAATATCTTGATTTAGGTACAATTAAGATGGTTCTTCAAACAGTGAAAGTGAATATATAATATAAAAAAAAAATTTCAAGCCACAGAGAAAATGACACATTCAAATTATTGCACGGTTGTCAAGTGGTGGGTGCTGATAAGCTACTGCATTTTACAGTAGCTCTGCTTAAGTCACATTAGATTAGGAGTGCTGTTTTATTCTTCTTTAATTGTGTTTTATACTCATTGAAATTCTATGCACATTTAATTAGAGAAAAAATGGTCTCCACATAAATATTGGAAGGTTTTTCCTTTTAAGCTCTGCGGTTAGAGATGCCCGCAGGATTCAGTTAGGAACGTTACACCAATTCGGGATAGCTGGGGAAAAAAAGTTCCTCACTAGCTTCTTACTGTCGAGTTATATTATAGCAGTGTATTTTACATTAGTTTTTATTTTTAGTTGGTTTTCAGTTCAGTTTAGTTTCAGAGTGAGTTTCCTCATTTCAGTCTAGGTTTTGTTGTTAAGAGGTGTTTGGTTTCAGGTTTTTTAATTTTTGTATTTGTTTTAGTTTGGGGCGTTTTGTGTTACATACAGGTGGTATTTGTCAAGGGCAAGATTTAAAAAGTTCAGCTCAGGCATTAGAAAAAATACAGTTGTGTAGACATCCCAGTCTCAATAAACGAATGAACCAACGACCCTTCATACTAGTTGTTTTGAAAAGAATTAAACAAATTGACTAAATCCCGTATGTTTTTAATGTTACTTTGTTTAGTGCACAATATTGTTGCACAGTATTGTTTCCAGCTAACACACAAAAATCAAAGAACAATTAAGCAATAGCACTCCTGTTGTTTAGAGCTTCATTCTTCGTGTCTGCCCAGACCAAACATACTCTGACATATGGAAAGCTAAGACGTAGCTGAAAAGGGTGACAAGTGTTAGAAAAGACATAAAAAATCTACAGCAGTATACACAAGTGTACCTGCTACGGCTTTGATGTATTCACGTAAAGCAAAGAGACTGCAGTCAGATTTAAGTGTAAAGCCACTGCATGCAACAAGAACAATAATTCTGCTGTCACCCTTTATGTCATTTTTAATGTCTGTAACGCTTCATTTTCTCAGCTGCCTGTGGTGATGCGTGTCCCGCGGTTCTTAGCTTGGGCTCAGAACCTGTGTGGGATGCAGTTCTCTATCTTGGGCTACGGAGATATCATTGTCCCAGGTGAGTATAAAGTGTCACTGTCAGTGTTTACCTTCACACCATTGCTTGTATGTAATTATTAAACTTTTATGCACACTTCTATAATGTGTTCTTTTTACCCAAAGTATACATTAAAACATGCTATACAAATAAATGTATTATTAATATACTGAGTGTGATATCTTTCTCAGATATGTATTTATTTTCTTGATGTAAAAACACAATGAACAAAACAGGAAAACTAATTTAAAGTTGAAGGCACATACTCAGTAAATGCAGCGTCCAGGATTTGATTCTAGCCGGAGCCCTTTTTAACATTTCATCTGTCTTCAGTCATTCCCTTTATACCATCAACTGTAACTGAAAAAAATGTAAGTCATATAACCATATATAGATTAACTCAGACTGGATGAGGTATGTGTAATTTGAAAGCCCATTGTGTGTTGCTTTCTTTAACAGCATATGATGCAGTGATAATGAGATGGATGACTTATGCTCTGCATTGTTGTTGGTCCCACAGGTCTCCTGGTGGCCTACTGCAGCAGGTTTGATGTTTGGATCAAGAGCAAGAGGAAGGTTTACTTCGTCAGCTGCTGCATAGGTATCTCATATCTCTCATCTATCTGTTGTTTCTGTCATGACTTTGCATGGACTTTGCAGACGTGACATCTTGTTTCAAGTAATTTAACTTTGAAAAGGAAGAAAAATAATTATTACCAACACTTGATCTGATTAAGTGAATTGTTTAAATGTACAGTATTTCTTTCCTTTTTTCATATGTTAGAGTGCTTTTATCATATTGTATATGTACAGTAATTTTTATTGTCAGTGTTGAGATTAGTCTTCCAGCTCTATGATTCAAACTCATCAGGTTGAACTCCTTACAGTGCCAAGCAAAAGTTTGTGAGCCCTTTCTAGTTGTATTACTCATAAAACGTGGTCCAATCTTCATCTGACTCAACCGAACTAAACTGATAACACAGGAACAGTTTTACTTTTCATGTATTTATTAAACAAACTGAGAAATCATTCACAGTGCAGGCTGGAAAAGGTAAGTGACCTCTGGAATTCAGTAACTTGTAGAACCTCCTTTAGTGGCAACAGGCTCCATCAGAAATTACAACGATGAGGATGAATTTTAGACCATTCCTCCCTACAAAACTGTTCAATTTTTATCAGTATTTCTGGGGTGTCTTGATTGAACAACCTTCTTCAGGTTATGCTAAATTACCTCAATTTGAGTTAAGGTCAGGACTCTGACTTGGCTATTCCTCAGCATGAATTTTTTTTTAACCATTTTGTTGTTACTTTACTTCTGTGCTTTGGGTTGTCTAGTTGCATCTCCCAGTCTCTCCTAAGCAGCCCTGACATTTGTGCTTAAAATGTCTTGATACATTCAATAATTAGTTGTTCCCTCAGTAAAGGCAAAGTGTGCAAACCCTGAATCAGCAGGGGAGCCCCAAACCATGATGCTCTCTCCACTGTGCTTTGCAGCTGGTATGAGATTTTGGTGTTGGTGTGCAGTTGTATTTTTTTACCTCCAAACATGGCATTGTGCTTTTTTTGGGGGGGGGGGCTCAGAAAGATTCAACTTTTGTCCACAGAACATTTTCCAAGAAGTGATCTTTTGCAGACTTGAGCTATGCCACAGTGTTTTTGTGAGAGCAGTGGTTTCCTTCATGGTATCCTTTCATTATCCTTTTTCTGGGTTTTATTATACACGAAAAGTACTTCAGTAACTTCTTGAGGTTTCTGTAGGTGTTTTGAGTTCCTTTTTTCTTGGTGTAATCTTTCCAGGATGCCCACAGCAAGGGAGAGTAGAACTATTCTTGAATTTCCTCCATTTCTAGACAGTTTGTCTTGATATGGATTGATGAATCCCTGGCTCTTCAGAAATACTCTGTAGGCTTTTCCAGCCCCGTGGATCTCTATAATTTCTCTTGTAAGGTCCTGTGAATGTTGTTGTGATTGAAGTATGGTTCAAGCCACGTAATCTCTTAAGGAGAGCAGACTTTATCACCAACCAGTCTCTGTATGACTTTATTTTTAAGAGAAAAATCTACAACCCACACCTCTAATCTTATCTTCTTAATTGGAACATGGGTCACATGAGTCAAAGTAGCTTTTACAGTGCTATGCAAAAGTCTGCCCCTCATTTCTTTATATGATGCTTGCAAAATGGGAAATAGGTGCAGGGATTTAATGAAGCATGGAAGAGTATATAAGGCAAAAACAGAGTTTGTACAAGTCTAAGAATCTTGAAAGTCAATATTTGGTATGACCACCTTTATTGTTAAACATAGCCTGAACTCTCTTAGGAAAGCTTTCTTAAGTAGTCTTCAGGAATAGTTCTCCAGGCTTCTTGAAGGACATTCAAAGCTCTTCTTTGGATGTTGGCTGCCTTTTGTTCCATTCTCTGTCAAGATGATCCCACACTGCTTCAGTAATGTTGAGGTCCAGGCTCTGGAGAGGCCAATCCATGACTGATAGTGTTCCGTTGTGTGTTTTTCTATCCAGGTATGTTTTTAATGCATTGGCATTGTGTTTGGGATCTTTGTCATGCTGAAAAATGAAGCCATTGCCAATCAGATGTGTCCAGATGGTATTCCACGGTGGATGAAAATCTGGCAGTACTTTTCTGTGTTCATAATTCCATCAATTTTGACAAGATACCCAACACCACTGGCTGAAATGCAGCCCCAAACCATGACAGAGCCTCCAACGTGTTTTACAGATGCACTGTTGTACCTCTCTA
>VUQI01038134.1:0-14937 GCA_015106735.1 Paratilapia polleni | reverse complement strand
TAATGTGGCATACTTCAGCCTTTTCTCCTGTTTCCCTTCCTTAAGAATGGCTTCCTGACAGCCGCCCTTCCACTGAGACCATTTCTGATGAGGCTTCAGTGAACAGTAGATGGATCAGCTGAAGGTCCAGATGCATCTCTGTGTCAGGTCTGGAGGATCTTTTCCTGTTTCTTAAGGACATGACTTTCAGATATTGTTCATCTGCTGTAGATAGTTGTTTTTTTGTTTTTTTTAGGCCTGACACTTCTTCTGTCCTCCACTTGTCCAGGTTCCTCAAATTTCTTTTAAGGACACACTGCACACCATGGTGAGATATGCCAAGTTTTCAGTTAATAGTTCTTTGGGAATCACCTTGTTGGTGTGAAAATATTATTTTTATGCCTGTCAAACTGTGTTATCTTTGGTATTTTTCATCAACTAAAGAAATGGGAACAAATGATGGGACAGGCTGCTAGTAACAAAGTGCCTAAAGATACAATTTAAAATTGTTTCTTTGTTAAGTTGTCTGTTATGTGCAGACACAACACTGGTTCATCCTTTGAGTTAGATGCCTTTTTTATGCTTGAATGATTCATAGGTCAGAGTTAAAGTGGCTTAACAAATTAAAAAGCATTTCTCTGAAAATGGTCACGTACAAGGACTGGACTGAAAATTAGTGAAAAAGCAGCCATGTCCAAAGAAAAACTCTGAAAGACCTTCAAAGCCTGGAGAACTATTGCTCAAGAGCACTTTTAAAAAATTTTAATAACGCACGGCTCAAAAACTGAAAGAATTTTGCACAATACTGTATACTTGGGAACTGGGGTTACTAGAGATTTCACCCACCTGCCAAATTACCTTCAAATATCCTGTTTCAGAGAAAAGAAGATATTCTGAACACACTGCAGACTCTCCACTGTCAATAAAGGTCAGGTATTGTGTACTAAGCTTGCTAAAATGATTGATAAAACTATATTAATAACTCCATGTAGGTAACAACGGAGAATGTGTGCTCCTTGTATAATTCTCGCTGTATGGCTGACACCCCTGGGAGGAGTGTGTTGCTGGTGAATGGGTGTCTTTGAGTCACTAACCCTGCTCCCATGAGCATTGCCATTTCTCTGGTTTCACTCACTGAGAACAGCAAGCCTGAATTGGCCAGGGGCTGGGGGCCTCCTATAGGTCTTAAACTCAACAAAGGTTTTATGAGGCAGTTTCAGTTGCCTCACAGGAGAAAGGAGAGTTATCATGGGACAGAATATTTCCTTCAGCTGCAGAGATCTGAAAGCAGAATACAACTTTTTGTGTTTGTGCTGTTCATCAGTGGAAGACGCATCTTTCTTTTTCATTTTTGATATCAATCAATTGTTAATTCCCTCTGCAGTAAATCGTATTTGGTAGTATGACTCCGTTCTGGGACCTCCCCGCCCTTTCACGTGCAGACATGGAAAGCATAAGGTGGGGAGAGCACACCTATCCACCCTTCCACATGCAGGCATCAGTGATAAAAGATATGATACTGATTCAGACACAAGATGAAAGGAAGAGCTGGGCTGGAGGTGGGTTGCAAAGTGGCTTGCAGATGTGCAGCAACTGGATATGCAGACTAAATGAACAAATAGTGTGCCCTGGAAAAAGTGACTTAGTAACTTTTCTTAAAAGTATCCTAAAAATGTTAAAACAACAAAAAAGCTGACAAAATCATAAAAAGGCTTTGATGTAAGCAACATATTATCCATAATTGAAATCAGCTAGATTATGTTACTAGTCAGATGTACTTCTTGTCTGCTCAACCTGGAAATTAGACTGAATATCTCTGAGACTGATTGAGGTCAGCTTAGTCGAAGCAGCCTGATAAAGGAGTGCATTATGTGTTTGACAAAATTAATGATCTCTGAGAAAGCATTGAAATTTTATCCTGCAATAAGACATCATGACTTTCTTGTATGTATTTTTTTGCAGACCATGAAATGTGTAAACAGGCAGGCTTAGTGCTTCATCCAGGAAAATATGTTTACTTTTTTAAGTAGGAAAGAGCAGCAGCAAGACCTTTGTATATGAGCTGGGGTGGAGGTGGATTGCAAAACGGCCTGCATATGTGCGGCAACTGCACGTATGCAAATTTAAGTAGGGCACACTGAATGAGATGTGACAGTTGGATGTGTAGGAGGGTATCAGCTGATCTGCTGGAATTAGAGCTGAGTTCTAACTAATGCTATGTTTGATTTGGCATATATACTTGTAGCAACCATTAAAGATACCTCCTGGACACCTGCCTTGAAAGGAACTGGGTGAAGACCCTGGGGCAGAACTGGTGCACAATAGCTAGATTATGTACCCTGTCTGGTCTGGGAATGCTTTAGGAACTTATGGCAAAGTCAGGTGGATCTAGCTAAGGATACTCTGGATATTGTTCTAAGCTGGAAGAAACTGCTCTTGACCACCTTTGTCAATGATGTGGTTCTGCTGGCATGGAAAATGGTGGATTGTGGCCTTCAGCTTTGGAAGAATTTTTTTATGTGCTATGTGAACCTTTGGCATATTTGCTGGTACATTTTACATTGCTAAGCTTAACTTGTCATTGACATTTGGATTGTTTTAGCATCACCATTGATGAGGGCATTCGTCACGGGGGACCTGAGTCTTCACTCAGATCTATTCTGCTCATTTCCAGCTCCATATTTTATTCCCCCTTTAAGGAAACTTTCTTCTTATTGGCTGCCCTCCCAAACAAAAGGTTTGAATTACAAGTAGGTGGGGCTTCTGTGCCTAAAATGACCATAGTAAGGATATCCCCCCCTCTCTATGACATTATACAGATCCAAGAGTAGAAAAAACTGTGATAAACTGAGTGTTTAGAGCAGTCTGCAGGAGATAACGTAGATGATGTTCATTCACAGACTGCCTGCCTACATCCTGACAACAGGAAAGATGGTGAGGAAGGAAGGAATTCGGAGTAGATGCTGCTTTTATAGTAAGGAACCAGTTGAGTTGGGATGGGCATCCAATTAGCATCCTTCTTGGCAGCCTTGATGACGATGTACCACAGGCATGCCCAGCTGGGAGGAAGCTCCAGGCAGATCCAAAATATGCTAAAAAGGGACACATCCTGGCTCTTTTTCTTTTTTTTTTTTTTTAACAAGGAGGAGCTGTAGGTTGTGAGGGCCATTCAGGCTACATTTGTCATCCTGAAACCACTGCAGCTGAGATGTAGAAGAAAATCAATAATTTGTTACAGTTGTACTTGAGTACATAGTTGTGTTTGAGTAAATTGTATTTGTATGTGCATGTAAAGCAAGGAACTTACTGATTACTGAAAAATCTAAAAGCTAAATTTCAATTGTCTGTAAAATAAAGATGGCAATACAGACCTCATTTCAAGCCCATGAATGAATTATCTTCAAAACTGTGTTTTTAAATTGACTCCTACAGACTCATAGTTCACTTGCACAAGTATTTGATTATTGTTTTTCTGGACTGGTTTGTGTCTTTATTGGCCTGTACGAGATGTGATCATGAAGTTATGAGAATAAGCCCATAAAAATCAAAAACCTTACCTGGCTTGAACTCAGTCGGCCTCTTGTTCAAGATCATCTTCTGATGCACCTCTGGACAGTTTTTATATTTTTAACTGGACAGTTTTTGGACTTCTCAGTGGACGGTCTGTTCTGTCACCTGTACTTATACTTCAGCGATGCGTGCTTTCAGTGTGTCCTTCAACTTCAATTTGATTTTGGGGAAGTGGACGGAGTCACAGGGAGGCAAATCTGGTGTGTGAGGCAGGTGGGAGAATTTGGCATTCACAGCCTGATCCAGGGAGGAAGAATTCATGGTGCGCAATGCGATGAATGTTGGGAAGAAGAAATGCAGACATGAAAACTGACATGGTAACTGTGGACTCCTTATATAAAAACTGCTCGGTTGTACCCACAGACCTGACTCTCATCACCAGTGATGATCCACTACATGAAATTCTGCACAGCTTTGGTGTCTGGGCTGAAATCTCAGGGTGCGTGGCGCATGTGGTCAGCACGGGACTTCCAGGGAGAGATCTAAAAGTACAGATGTGCTGGAAGCTGTCTGGACACTCCAAGATGACCTTTGAACAGGAGATCTGCCAAATTTAAATCAGGACAGGCCTTTTATTTTTATGGTCCTGTTCCCAGATATATTTGATCACACTGTGTATAATAATACACAATAGGGTAACCTGCGTAAACTGCCAAACACCTGTAAGACAGGAACATTTGTAGTGCAAACATTTATTTATCCATTCACTGTTTTTTATACTTACTGTAAATCACTATAGTGCTGAAGTATATCAGCAGCTCAATTGCATATTGTCTTTGTTTTTATGTCTCCTACCTTTATGATTATTGGGGAATAAAAATATGTGTGTAAACAGATGTAAGACTGAACATTTCAGCAGTTCTCACACACCCAGCACATGTGACCATCGTATGATCCCTCTGTCAGGGTGACGGTAATGGAAACTGCAGCCCAGTTAGGACTGAGCTGGTAATATGGCACACATCTGGACCTCTGCAAGTTGCTCACGGCTAGTTTCTTACCCTGAGAGAAAGAGGAGCCCCCAACACAAGGAAATGACTTCAAAAGGCTCAAAGACTTCTGAACATTTTGGAAGTAAACAAAAAAGTGACGCAGGCGGCTGCACTGTAATTGCCTGGTTCCTTTGAACGTTGCCCAGACTTTAAACTGGAATGTGTCAGTAGAGAAGAACTGAGTGTAACTTGGCCTGGATGAACAGTCTGCCTGGCACCTGACTTGGGGTTAGCATAGCTGGATGAGATGAGAAGACCGATATATTCAGAGTGGTGTGCGGCATGTTGAGCCAACACATTCTTAGTCACATCATCATTCAACTCTTCAGAATCTGCTGCCTGCTCAGGAACCCATGGTGTAACACTTAGACACACTGGGAGCCCCTTTAGCAAAATGTGTAAAAGTATAAAAACCATCAAACTCAGCCCGCTGTCATGAATAGCATGCCATTTTTACCAGGTCACCACTAACACACCTAGGGTTAGGATTTTGTTTCAGGCACATGCTAAGTAGACAAATTTTCAGAAACCAGAAGGTCTCATTGAGCTTTTCATCTGGGTGTCCCAAACAGGTGACAATGCTTTAAAAAGGGCTGGATGCTAACCAAACCTAAACCCTAACCTTAGATGCCTTGGCCAGTGACCTTTTGGATCTTAATAGGTTTACTTATTGATTAATAGTTGGTTTGAAAGCCATCTATCAACATTATGTGTTTATTATAAAGTTGTAACTGGTGTTTATAGTGCTTGTTTTAAAGACTGCAGACTGTAGGTGTGGCAGTGTTGTAAATCACTGAGAACCTGCAGACTGAGGTTTGTCACGCTACGATATTTAACTTTCACTTGCTGTTTGTGGTTTGGTTCAGGCAGTAAAATTATGCGTATGGGTACCCTGCGTGTTACATTGTGATGCCAATCTTCCATGTGTGACTTTGGAGTGACACCAGCCTCACTATAGTAGTGACGAGTGCACCAACACCCAAACACCCTGTGCTGACAGTGAAGCCTGGAGACAGTTCGTGTCCTGTTTCACTTTTTTTTTACTTCTGCTTTCTCCAGCCGTTTGGTTCATTTTAAACACCAAACCTGGTTTGGTTTGGGAGAAAATTGCAGAGCTGAGAGTAACACTGTATTCCATGATAATATGCATCATGCACATTATCACTGAATAATTCTTCATGTTTATTCCATGATTACCATTCATTAAGTATCAAAATAACTATTTACTCAAGCTAATTAATGCTCATCCATCCAGATTCTTCCACTTATGGCTCACTCACACTAGAATAAAAATAGAACAGCAGCCTCCATGCAACTAGGAAAAATTAGTGGTTGCCTGGTAATTGCATTGAATCTTTTTACATTCAGCAACTGATTTGCAAGTAGTTGCATATTTATAACCCTAAAATTGGAAACGAAGAGCCTAAAAGGTGAAGCATGCCACAGGGATTTTATTTGTCAGGCAGCACATCATAAATAAAACCTTTGAAGCTACTAAAAATGTGGCATCCAAACGGAGCCAGTTTCTGGGATTCCAAGGTTTCAGATAGATGTATAGTTATACATCTACCTGAATTATCATCAGAAGAGAGATAGATATAGATATATATCTATATATATATATCTTCTGATGATAGTATTTCTGAAGGTGACTGTGTTGCCAAAGAATGTGTTTCAGTTTACAAGTTTCATCACTTAGAAATGATGGTATAAACAAGTGGACATTCTTTGGCAGCGTGACCACGGTGAGATCGGAGATGAAGACAGATGTGGAACTTGTATTTTTTTGGACCAATTAATCCGTGTTCAGAGGAACGAGACATATGGGCACTGACCTTGTGTAGCCAGACGTTTGTCTGCATTTAATTTGACTTCATTTTTTGTTTGGTACTTGAAAGCCTTTGAGAGCTGTCAGGTATAAAAGCAAAGGGGGGAAAACTACAGACTGCATATCCAACCAATGACCATTCAAGGCAATGCTGGAGAAACCCTGGTTCTAAAAAGGGAGTAAAGTGAAGCTCATGTAAATACCCAACATGCATTACCCGGCAACAAGGAGAGCCCAAATTCAGCGCAATGCTTTGTTGCATCAATGAGATAAGTCTAAGGAGTCACATTTACAGACATAATACATGTAGAAGAAAATGCAATAAAATGTAAAGAATGGAATAATAAGCGATTGAAAGCTTACATGCAGCTGGGGATGCTGGCAGGTATAGGTAGAAGGGATCTGAACAAAACAAGTTACAGGATGACAAGAATGCAACGACACAGAGGGCATGAATGATGCGACTGACTGTGTGAGATGGGAGGTATGTACAGTGTATACTGTGAGATGATTTGGAAAGTGGAAACAGATGAGGTGGGATTGGGAGGAAGAAAGTCTGAGGACATCTGAAGGGTGGATAGAAAGTCATACAAGGCACAGGCTGAGTGTCAAAGACCAGAAATCTAGATCAGTCCATTGGAGAAATTCACAGCAGATCATTTTAACAAAAAGGCAATTAGGACAATTAGAACATACGTACAAGCATTACCATCATTACCATCAACAGTTATCCTCACCACCAATCCCCTGTCAGCCAAGGTACACAGCTCTGCAAGTACCACCAAACCCTTCGCCCAACTTCCTCCTCAGTTACTCTCCATTTGCCTCTGTCACCTCTGCTGTCATTGTAATGTAACGCAGCTCTGTATGTGGCACTGAAACTGGAATATTAATGGACTATTCCCATGTGAAACTTTATTGGTTCTTACTCTCATTATTGTCTCTACTTATTATTGCCTGCATGTAAACACAGAAAAGGTTTCATAGTCATGACATAACAAGCGAAGCCTATGGTAGAACTTGACATTCAGTCAAGGCCACCTTAGCTGAGTTTCTGAATTTCAGGAGTCAGGTTCAGGTCCCAAAGGAGAAGAAATCGAATCTGTTTTAAGCCAAAGAACAAAAGGCATTGCACAGTGACTGATTCTTAATGTAACAGTTTGCATAAAGAATTTCCAACTCTTCAGATTTTACTCCTAAATGTGTGATAAGTCATTACATGGAGAAGTATTTAGCTTTTGGAAACTAATGTAAATAACTTGTGAGGCTTTGGAGGAGCTTTGAGTGTGGGAAAATAGCTGATTATGTCATCGGGGTTATCTCAGTTCAGTCACGGGTTTAGTCGTGGGATGGATAATATTGTGACTGCAGAAACTACAGAAATGTAAAGCAATGATATTTGACGTCTGGACTCAGACTTCTGACAAGGACACAGATATGCGGAGTGGGCTACAGATATCTGCTTTTAAAGTCTTCACCCTTAACAGACTCAGGTGATATCATGTGTGACATTTAGCATACTTTGTACAGTGTGCGTACAGGAAACGGCAATGTAGCAACAGACTAAACTCGCTGCAGGCTGCACGTAAATTTGTGCTCGGGGATGACACGTTTTCTCAAGCTCCACGAGGATGTTTGGAGTGTAAAAGAGGGTGTGACACTGACACTTTATTGGGGCAGTTTGAGCAGTGCTACAGCTGTTGTACTGGCCCGTTGTGGTGATGAGGAGGCTGATTAGGAGGCAAATCTTTCAATACCTGTCAATTTATGCTCATACCTTCACTTCAGCTGTGGTCAGGGCCATCTGTGTAGATAAACCCCTTCTGCTCTAACACGTTGCCCGGTATTGATCCTCTGTACCCAGGTAAAATCTCTTATTTTAGGCAGTGGATTCATTTAAAGCGATAAAAATGTTTTTGCCAAAATGAAAAACAGACAGCAGACTCGGTGTTGGACATGACAGGCTCAAACATTTTGAGAATACTTTTATTGACTTTTAGATTACATAAATACTTTATTTTAAATGATTCACTCAAGTCATGATTACTTTTGTTACTTTTTATTGTGAAATGCAGAAAAATGGAAATGTGTAAAAGTTTAATAAATTTAATTCAGTTTCTTTATTATTTACACGTGCACGGTTAACACTTTTAAACACTGAAAGTACAAATAGTACGTTGTATTGCACATTTTAATACACAAAATGTGCAAATTGATTAGTAGACTAGTAGAGCTTTGTTTTCACCACACTGGTCATGACCAACTTACTCACATATCTAGATTTTTATTTTTTTTTTGGCCTTTTGAGTCTTTGAGCTTTTATCCAGCATCACTTTTTATTATTCACTTACTAGAACTTACTGATTATTGTAAATTTTAATATACTTTATGATTCTTGGATTTCTTTTTCAGTGTCTTTCTTTGAATCTTTTCTCTTCCCTTTCAGGGTTCAAGTTATACTTTTTTTTTTTCTTCAGTTCTCATTCATGCCGTTGCACAGACTTTGCACAGAAAGGGATGATTTTAGTCCCTTAATTTTAAAACTTGTTGGCCTCAGAATCCATAAACACTTCTAGTTTTAGCACAGGGTAAAACGATGGTAACTGAACTTTAATGTTTGACGTACAAAGGCTGTGCAGTCTTAAAAATCCTTAAAAGGTGGGTCTTGGCTTTTGAGCACCTGCTTGACAGCAGGCTTCACTGTCCACCAGTGGAAGAACCAGAGATATCTTTACTCTGAAAAGGGAGAACTCTTCCCATCAGTCTGGAGACTCCCTGGCCTCTGGTAAACTGGACACCCACTGTTTGTTCCCTCTTACAAACAGCGGCATTTCCACAAACGACCTCCCTCTCTTCAGAGCACTGTAAAACTCCTGGGTACTGCTTCAGTATATGGTAAGTTTTCATAACCCCATCCCCTAGTTTCATAAGAGCTATAAATGGCACAGTGAAAACAGGACAACCGTGTTACTGGGCTGTGGTGACAGACAGTATCCAAGCAGTTTACACTGGACTCAGCCTGACATAAACACACACTCTGCCTCCGTCTTCTCTGGGTATCTCTCTCTCTCTACTTTCTGGAGCTTTTCTCAGCAAAAGTCTCCACAGTGGTGCAGAGTCAAAGGTCAAATATGCGACCTGACCTTGTCAGGATGTGTCATGGGGTCATCATGACGAAAGATAAGACTGCCCTGCTGTTGGGCCCCCTGATTTTCTGAAACCACATACAGAACCTGCACTGTTGGCCTTGGGAGTATTTATATATATATATATATATATATATATATATTATGTGAATGCATGTCTCTCTCAAAGTGTGTAAACCACAGTTAAAATGCTTCTTCCATTTGTTTTTAGGGCAGTCACTCTCTTCTTCCGTTTGTCCCTTCTTCTTCTTTATCAGTATTCATGATGTTAGACCACGGTCAGTACTTCTGTTAAACCACTATCTTCCTGCAAACTCACTGCACCAAACAAACTCTTCTTGGTCATTGGTTGTTGTTCTTGTCCATCTGTAGCCATGTTGGGTGCACCATTTAACACTTTAACATAGTTATAGTTCACAGCATGAAACTGATGTGCCCACAGAGAGTTTATAGCTTTAGCTGATTTCCAACCCTTATCCCTTTTATGGTCACAATACACAAATAAAATTTTATGTTATTCAGTTACAAAAAAACCCAAAAAAAAAACAAAACACCACAATACACAATAGATACAAAACTACAATAAATACACTTTAACTGGAGAAAAATACAGAACTGCAATGAAATACACAAAACAGGTTACATTAGTAAAAAATATGCTACAAAATAATCAGAATTATGCTGTAAATTTAATTCAAATGGCTGCAGCTCTGATCAGTTTTTAGCCAACCTTTGACTTCTACTGTGAAAGATAAAAAAGATACAATATTCTCTGTATGTCTTTGGCAGCAAAGTGAGTGTATAATCCAGACAAAGTGAGCAAACAAGATCATCTTAAAGTTGCAAAAAAATAAACACACTGTTACATTATAAGCTCTGATGGAGACATGCAGGATACTGTACAGTCACAGAGGAAGTACAGATACTCGAATAGCCATAAATTACTGATGAAGAAAAAACTGCAATGGAAGACATTCATGCAGCATTTTCATCCTTTACTGCAGAAAAACAAGAGCCAGCAAAGAATTTAAGTTGTGCATGTCTGCCTTAGAGATCTCCCCTTCAGTCCTACCTGAAAAACCTGATTTCAATCTGCGTTTGTAGAGAAATGTAGAAATGTGAGAAACAGCAGGTGTAAACAGGTTGTTTGCAGCTTTCATTTGATACAATAAAAGACTGAAAGATTTGAAAACAGCTGCAATCATTCTTGTGGTCTTTTTAATATCTGAAGTCATTTTAAAGCCATCAACAGTTAGAAACAGTTTGACCATAAAATGCTTTTATGCTCCTCTGCTGCATTGAACCGTACTATCTCAGACCCTGTTGCTGCTGCTGTGTGTTGTTAGCAGCACTAGCCTTGACCTTGACAACCAAGCAGCCTGACATCACACCTCATTAACATTAACAACAGTCTTCCTGGTGGAAACTGTTGGCTATGGGAACCTTCTGGACTTTTATGGCTCCAATTGGCTGTCAGGTTCTAACATGTGGATAGAGGAAGTTGTATTATCTTCACTGCTAGGCTAATGGTAGGCTGCATTCATGCTAGAAATGCCTCACGGTGTGCAGTGGTTAACACCCACACCTATGAACAGCGCTGTATCAGATTCTGTCACACCTTTTGGGAAACCATTGTCAGAACTTGCACCCTTGTACTTGGAACACTTAACACTCTTAATACTGACGATAATAGCTGGGCTGAAAAGGCAGTAAAATGTGTGAATGGTGGCTTTTTATTATCATGAGGAACACTGTAAAAAGGTTGATTTATTGTGGTAGTGGGACCATCTTCGTGACATATTTTTAGCTCAGGATGGTGCAGTATTGAGTAATTTAATGACATTTCGAACCTTCTCCATATATTTTTTTTGACCACATTTTCTTTTCTGTGGAGTTTAAAATTCACACTTCATGTAGTTCTTTTACCACACTATCAGTCTGCTGTCACTTTGTGACTGAATGGGGTCAAGTTGGCAATTACAATCTGCAATCTGTTTGTGATAATGTCGATTAACTGTGATAAATGGCAAAAATTGCAAATCTGTTGCCGTTTACTTACACAGAAATTCACATTAACTACTTAATGTCCAGCCAGAACCTCAAAGATCTGAAATAGAAATTCAGAAATTCCACCAAAAATAGTGACGTAGTTGCTGCAGATTGATTGCGATGTGAGTTTATAAATTTGACAGAAATTATTTGCAGACCTCCACCAATCTGTCTGAGAGGGATTCCAGTCTGTCTGAGTCAGACCATGATTGTTTGGAGACAATCACCTTGCAATCGAAAGTGGTCACCCAGAGGTTGAGGGTGTTGCATGCTCAAACTCTGGACTACCAGTTGGTCACCAAATTACATGCAATCAGTTGCCAAATGCAAAAAAATAAAATTTCAATGTAACCTCTTGTCACGAAGAGGTTGCCGTCCTATTTTTATTCTAGTGTGACTGAGCCATGAACCTAAACTGTCCCTTACAGCCAAGTTGTTTTGTGGCAAACCTCATCTGTATCCTGCAAATCGAGTCATCAGATCAGACAACACTTTCTCACTGCAGGGCATCTCACCATTATGCACAAAGTGTGTTTTGGCATCTGTGTGTTGATGCACCAGCTGGAGCAATATTGACCACTTAGAGATTAGAGACCTACAAAGTCCGTGGTAGGAGGTTGAAGGATTGTGGCAGCCTGAGCCAGGTTTATCAGCCAGAAGACTTTGGTTTGCATGTTTTACACTTGGTCTTACTGGTTTTCACTGACTGATTTAATTTCCCTTGCCTTTCATTTTCACTTTAACGTTCTGATTGGAATTATGACCTAAAAGTACTTGGTTAGGGTTAAGAAAGGATTGGAGTTTGGGTTAAAATATGCCCTTTCACAACGGCAGCCCTCACAAAAAATGATGAGTTGGGAATGATGGCATCACACAGTGATGTCAAGGACACCTTATGCATAACCATGCACTGGTTATACTGGTTCAGAAAACCCTTTCTTGGTCGTGGCAAAGGATAAATGTTTGGACAGTTCATTGAACTATAGATGAGAAAGTGAATTCTAGTTCCTTGGGAAAAAGTACAGCAGAACTTCCCAGGATCCTAAAAAATTATCTTTGGTTCATTGAAAAGGCCCGCTGGAAGAAAGCTGTAACTTTTTCAGAGTTAACTGAGGTTAGAGGACAATACTTGCCAGAGAAGCTTTGTGCAAAAGCTGTTCCTTGCTCCTGGGGTGTAACTGCATGGCAGAGCTGGCACAGTGTACTGTCATGAGGGTTTTCTCATGATCTTGGTCATGTGGGTGCAGAGGCCAGAACTGAAGGAGCAAACAGGATGGAAGGAGGGAGTATGATAGAAAGGGAGTGGTGTACTGAGGGGTGGAGGGGGCTGAAGATTGACTGAACACAGAAAAGGGAGGAAGGCAGGGAGGGACAGAAGGGAAGAATGTAGGGAATGAGGGAAAGGAAGAAAGGGGAGGAAGTAGGAGGACAGAGAGGGAAAGAACTAAGACATTTAGGGCTGGATAGGACTGAGAAAAAGAATAATAAAGGAAGGACTGAAGGAAAGAGGGAAGGTGATATAGAGCCATAAACGGCAAGAAGGAAAAAATGTAAAAAAAGAGGGGCAGAGTGGGAAGACGACATGGAGGCATGACGTGAAGGTAACAGGAGGTGGAAAATAGGATGGACAGAGTTCAACACACTTTCAGGTAATTGGGAAGTGTGCTCGTAACAGCTTGTACAAAAGGCACCCTGCTCATGTGACTGACAGAGCCAAAAGGTGGCCCAGGAAAACAAACAAGGGACCCAAAGCTTATTTTCTCTTTGGTTTTCTCCTCAAGGTTAGCCAGAGTTAACGCAAGGCTAACAATAAAAGAAAAAAGTGAAAGCAGAGAAAGAGAGATCACCAAACTGAAAACTCGACAGGAGGAGACTCCGGGGGAATGCACAGTAGTCAGCTGAATTTCAAGAGCCTGCTGAGGAAATGTAAAAGATTTTACTGGTGTTTAAAAGGAGATAGCGTAAACGGGGGCCTGTTGTAAGCAGCTCTGCAGAGGAGAAGTGGTGGTGGTGGTGGGGGGGTGTAGGGCTCAAGAAGCTTTGAAACACGGGGGTTCAGGATCAGCCTCCTCAGCTGTAAAAAAACATCAAGGCCATAGCTGTTTTATTCTGCCATAAAAAGGGCCTCCTGCCGCACAACGCTGTGTACACAAACGGCTTTTATGTAAAGTCACCAAAGTAGAAGTGATGGTATTAAGAATGTACAAAAAATTATATTGTTTCCACTTCAAAGCAGAGGGAAAATCTGCTCTGAGGAAATTAACTGCATGCTCATAAATGTGAGCTTTGAGTGAGAAGAACAGCAGCAGAGGCATTTATGCCCACGAGCTGAGTTTGTTTATGAGTTAGCCTGTTAAAAAAACAACAAAAAAACACGTTTAGTTTGGGAATGCAACCTGCTGTACTCATACATTTACTAGAGTGTTACCTGTGCTGAATGTCTGCCCACATGGCAGCATGCAGTGACCTCCTCAGGCCTTCCCTGAAAGAGAAATGGAACCACTGAATATCAACACGGCTTCCAGAGTCAAAATAAAACTCAAACCAAGAAGAACTACTATAAACACTTAATAATATAATGGCTAGCTATGCAGTCTTTCCTTTACAATTATCTGTGTTTCCGTCTAAATTTAGCACAAATTTGAAGCGACTGAGGCCTGAGGAGCTAAAGGGGGGCCTGTTGTGTTTTTCCTTAAATCCTTTCATATACTGAACGTAGTCAATGTGTTCTCCGTTATGCACAAGGTGTCTTTTGGTGTTTGTGCTTTGACACACCAGAAATAGTGGCTGCTGAGAGGTAACGGTCCAGTTTTTGAGATTTACAAAGTTCACGTTGAGAGGCTGGAGAGCTGGCGGTGGCATACAGTGGTGTGAAAAAGTGTTTGCCCCCTTCCTGATTTCTTAGTTTTTTGCATGTTTGTCACACTTAAATGTTTCAGATCATCAAACAAATTTAAATATTAGTCAAAGATAACCTGAATAAATACAAAATGCAGTTTTTAAATGATGATTTCATTTATTAAGGGAAAAAAGATATCCAAACCTACCTGCCCTCTGTGAAAAAGTAATTGCCCCCTAAACCTAATAACTGGTTGTGCCACCCTTGGCAGCAACAACTGCAATCAAGCATTTGTGATAACTGGCAATGAGTCTTTCACATCACTGTGGAGGAATTTTGGCCCACACTTCTTTGCAGAATTGTTTTAATTCAGCCACACTGGAGGGTTTTCGAGCATGAACGGTCTGTTTAAGGTCATGCCAAAGCATCTCAGTCAGATTTATATCCAGACTTTGACTAGACCACTCCAAAACCTTCATTTGGTTTTTTTGAGTCATTCAGAGGTGGACTTGGTGGTGTGTTTTGGGTCATTGT
>VUQI01038133.1:10192-21557 GCA_015106735.1 Paratilapia polleni | reverse complement strand
ACAATCAGGTGCCTGATTGGTGCCTGATTAGCAGCACCTGTGAGCATGGACCCTGCTACAGCAGTCAGTTGGTGTCTGCTCCAAAGCATTCCACGTTTGACTGATCTGGATAGGGCCCGTGCCATAGGGCAACTTCAAGCTGGTGACCAGCATGAGGAGGAGGTGCCAGGCTGTTGTGGCTGTGTATGGTTCTTCCACATGCTACCGAGGCCCCTGTTTGTTAAATGAATAAATTGTTGAATTGCCAATATGTCTTGTTGCTTCAGACTTCAATCATCCAATCCAATAAACGACACCAAACAAGAGTCAAACAATCAGGGAATAAAACCAGGGGAAGTAAAACTAAATACAAGATGCTAGAGACAAATAAGTACCAAAATAAAACAGGAAGTAACTAAACATGGGAACATCTACCACAGTGACGGAGACACACACACACAGGGGAGGCAGTATAAACTGAAAGAAGGAATACAATACTCACAAACTATAACCATGACCAGAAACCAGGTAGCGAAACTAAAACAGAGGACTCAAATAACAAAACTAGAAAATAAAAAATACAGAGGCTTTACAAAACGTAAGATAACCAAGACTTGTAAACTTCATAATACAAAGAACTAAATTAAAGAACAACTCAAAACAAAGCAAACAAGATACAGAGAACCAGGACCAACAGATAAGATAAGAAAGAAAGTTTCAAGATAAGAAACAAGGGACAGAACAAAACACAAACACAAAGACCTGACAATAAGGAGCACTAGGAAGACTAGACTAAAAATGTAATGTGTAAACTGAAAGCAGAAAGACAATACCAACTGAATGCAAAATTACTATAAATAACAAAACTCAACCTGCACAAGAAATAAAACTAAAGCTCTGGGATAACAAATGAAAACCAAACTACGAATCAATATGGAACATTTAATGATAAACAGAATTTGAACACTCAAACTCAAAACACTGGGTCAGAGACCCAGGACCATGACAATATGTAAGATTGTAAGATAGAGATAGAGAGAGAGAGAGAGAGAGAGAGAGAGAGAGAGAGAGAGAGAGAGAGAGAGAGAGAGAGAGAGAGAGAGAGAGAATGAATAGGCAGTGACACTGGGCCTCATTCACAAACAGTGTGTACACACAAATCTGTGCATAAACCATCTGTATAAACTTTTCACACACAAATCTGTGATTCATCAATATTTTCACACCTGAGTTTGTTTGAACTCTGTGAACAAATTTAGAAGTGCCTCTGACCATGCCTAAGAACAAATGATGAAGGTCTGACTGTTTTAGAAAATTTAAACACATCTTTAAACTTAATATTCATACTACTACTGCTACTACTACTAATAATAATAATTCTTCTTCTTCTTCTTCTTCTTCTTATTATTATTATTATTATTAAAAGTAATTACTTATTAAAAGTAAAATGCATGTAAATACAATAAAATAAAAAAAATGAAAAGTGTAGGCTTTAAACTTTTAACTTAAACATATTCCAGTATTCCTTAGCTCATCTTGTCTCTCGCTTACAACATCATCACTGCTTTCTCTCCTTCACCTGGAGGTAAACATGTTTCCTTATATAGAGAAATGGGGGTGTGGCAGTATGCAGATACTATGTAGATTGTATGCAGACTGCACAAGCCTGTCTAAACCAGTGGTGTCAATCTTACGGTCACAGGCCGGAACCAGCCAGCCAAGCGGCCCAACCCAGCCTGTGTCATATCTTTTCATTCTGTGAAAATGGCAGATTTTTTAAATAAAATGCATTGATATTCCTGATTTGTCCACTGGGTGTCACACTATCCTAATAGGAGTAGCAAACCTATTGATTCTACAGAAACACGTGAAAGCTACTGTATGCTACTGGTCATGGGAGTCACCTAAAAGGAGAAAAGTCGACACAGAGTGTAAATGTGAGGTAAATGTGGAACGTGTGTGTTTGCAGAATGTTTCAGTGCTCAAGAAACATAATATTAAAAATGAAACAATGAAAAATACAAGAACTTGCAAGGATAACTGAGAACAGAAAAGATAAATGAGTTATTAGTGAGACTGAGGAAGCAACAGTGCCTTTTCACTCATAGCCAAGACATAAGCCAAGACATACCCTGAGGGAGAGTTTGTGAAGACATGCATGATGAAGGCTGCAGAAGTTGTGTGCCCCAACAAGCAACAGGCTTTTGCTAACATGACAAGAAACACTGTGGCAGGTAGGATTTAAGATCTTGCTGGAGATTTGGACAGCCAAATTACGCACAAAGTTAGGTAATCTGTTCCATTTTCAGTGACTATTGACCCTCAATGGTTGGAAAAAAAAAAGAAAGGTGTTGTGACAAAATTAAGGGGAAAAGTACAGGCTGCAAATGGAGGGACACATTTTTGGACTTTTCATTGTATTTTGCACCAAGAAGCACTGTGCTGCAAGTCCTTAAAAATGGAACAAGTCATGAGAGTGGTTGTTAATTTAATCTGCAGAACTCTGAATCACTGTCAGTTTGACAGCCTTCTTACTGACAAAGGCATTACGTGTGGTCTGCCCTACCACACAAAAGTCAGATGGAGTCGAAGAGCCTTCCTACGGTGTTTCTTTGATTTACGAGAGGAAACTGGACAGTTTATGGAGCAAAAGGAACAACCACTGTCTGAACTACAGGATGCAGAATGGCTGCAGGATCTTTCTTTTATGTTAGATATTACAGACCACTTGAACAATCTGAAGAAAATGCTGGAAGGCTGCAACAAAGTTGTTACACAGTATTGTGACAGCATATGCGCTTTGCAGTTGAAGCTGACTTTGTGGGAGATGCAGCTGTCAAGTGGTGACCCTGTTCATTCCCCCTGTCTAAGAAATGTGTGCGCCATTGGAACCTATGTTAACATGAATCCGTAGAAAGACAAGATTATAGGATTGCTAGGGGAGTTTCAGCAACAACGTCTTTGGTGAATCTGAGACAGGATTCACAGTTTTTCCTTTGCCATTCACAGTCAAGGCTTCTGATCTGCCCACAGACATCCAGCTTGAGATAACTGACTTGCAGTGTGATTCAGATTTAATGGATAAATTGGCCTCCGTAGGCTTGGACACATTAGGATACCCCAAATTGACAAAACTGCATTCCAAGCTCACAAAAGCATCTGAATGACATTCTGAAATGGACAACTGCAAAGGATTTGACAGGTTTGAAGGTGAAGAGGTGCCAGATTTCAGGAGCAAGTTAAACAGTGAGTACTGAGCAAAATGCTACTTAAGAGGCTTTTCTGCCCTGACCAGAATACAGTTGTATAAATACTGTATGTTGTACACTGTTAATAAGCAGCTTTAATACATAATAATTTGTATCAGCCTTAAATCTACAAACATTATTGGTGGCTACATATTGCTAAGACACTGCTGGGGGTATCAATTGTAAAGCCCAGGTAACCAGAAGTTTTCATTCTGTTTTGGTGTGATGATGACAGGAGTACAGGAGTATATTTTGTAAACCAAACCATAAAGAAAAAAGAAAATACTTGCTGTTGTTCATTTCCAAAATACTAATGTAAAAATGTACATGTGAACATTTTGTAACACTGTAGATCCACTGTCATCTGTAAATTGTAATGCATAGTATGAGGTCATAATGTGTGCATGCAGAGTATATTTGTGAAACACGAATACAAGGAAAAACTGTTTCACTCTAGCAGCATGTACTGTGCAGGAAAACCTGTTTGAAACATGCAAACCCCCACACCACTGACAACCACACGCTGACAAAAACCAAACAAACAAAACCTTTTAATCAGGTTTCAAAATCTTTTATCTCTTTTGCCCTTGTAGATTTCAGGCAGATAGTTGTCATGGTCTTTTATCCATGGTTCTGTTGGTATTATCCTTAGTTTTTCTCTCTCTTTTTGTTGTTAAATATTAATTCCTGGATTTCTTTTATATGTGTCTCCTGTTCTGTATTCCCCTCTGTCTGTGTCTCTCTGTGATGAGTTTGGTTCTGGTCCCTCTATCATTTTACTTCCTGTCATATTTTGAAGGTTAGATCCTGATCTGGCTTTTTTATTGTTTCTGCTTTCCTCCTTTGTTCTCATCCAGCTCTCATTACTGTCTGATTAAGTTCAACCGTTCCTTATAATTTTTCCTCCGTTGTGTGTCTTTAGTTTGTGTCACTGCCCTCAGTCTTATCAACATTTTTTAAGTTGGTTGTTTGTATGTTTGACTTTATCTGCTGTAATAAAATTGAGAACTGGTTTAAATTTAATTTAGAAGATATTATTTTGTGTAGATTGGTTAGTGACCTCAGTGTTATTTAATTACATGATATTTTAGTTAAAATGGAAGTCTAACTAATGTACTTGTTTCTCTCTTTTCCTCAAAATAAAAATTTAGACTATTTTTAATGAAAAAGTTGATCCATCAAAACATGGTTTATATCTTGAGTCAAATTTACTCATCTTGATATCGACCTTTTGACACAACCGATGTGTGTTGATGTGCAGGAACTGACACATTGGTTGTGCCAAGTCTGATATGTGCTTACAGCTTCCTGAGCTGATAAAGCACATGTAATAAAAGTCTAACACATTATTTAGTGTTTTTAACAAATTTGTTTTAATCTATCTTAGAAATACACAATAAACAATAATGTTTTAATCTTCATGACATTTCATTCTTCAGTGCAAAAATCTGTAAAACTTTAAAACAATTTAAATTTAAAAACAGAATACTAAATAAATGCAAATACAAACTTACTCAGACACTGTTTATTTAGTCTTTTGATGAAAAAGAGCTGCTATGATCACATAGTAAAAAAAAGAAACACATGCTCTCACATGCTTGCAAATATACACCTTAATTTCACTTACATATGTAACAAACAACAAACAAACAAAATTTGAAGAAAACTGTTCAGAAAGTGAATGCAAATCAATCAATACTGAACTAGTTTAATAAAGAAAGAGTAGTCAAAGATGAGGCGTAGACTTAGACTTGTGGCTACACAGACAGATTTTATAGCAGTTTCAAATTTCATGAAACCTTTCTCTTGTTCTCAACAGAATACTGGATATTTTATAAACATAGGCCTTACTTAATTTAGATAATGGAAGCCTCATTTACATAGAGCGAGCACTTGAGTACCTAACCTCAGTTAGTCTCATTCCTGCAAAGACAGGAGCAGCAGAGGAGGCCTCTCCCAGGAACCACAACCCTGAAGAGCCCCAGCCGATGCAGAGCAAAATTCCATTTTGCAAAATGGAATTTTGCAATTTTCGAGTGAAGTCATGCTTTAAATCTACACTGTATGGACAAAAGTACTGCACCACCTACACATTACACCTACAGGAGCTGCTAGGCTATGAAACCCATGCCATGAAGCTTCCTGCACACAGTTTTTGTGCTGATGTTAATGCCAGAGGAGGTTTAGAGCTCTGCAGTTACTGACTCAACAGAGCATTGGCAACTTTTACAGACTATGCGCCTCAGCACTCAGCGACCCCGCTCTATAACTTTACGTGGTCTGTCACTTCATGCTGTGGTTCTTAAACACTTCCATTTTGAAATAACACCACTTACAGACAAACAAACTTAATTAAACATATAGCTGTAGAAGTGTATCAGGAGAATTCAGCTGAGGTGACCTTAGATTTTTCTTAGTTTTCCTTTAGATGGGCCTGGACCCCCAAGGACTGTCACCTGATGTGTGATGTTCTGTTTTCCAGAAAATAGTTGATATTACCTAATTCAATGATGCTGAGTTCAAAAATACCAATAAAAAAATCAATCATGTACAGTTTAGTCACAAAATGCAAATACATTTTTTTCACATATGTTCCATTTGTGCTCTTTGTATTTCAGGTTCTCCAACACAGTTTGCATATTTTCATAGGTTTCTTTTAACTGAACAGAATGACCAGTTGGCACGGATGCAAAGTAATTGCCATTATGCAGCAGGACACATTTTAGGCTGGCTTTTGAGCTGTCAGTGAACAGCCTCCACTCACCTGCATCGTATTCAACCCATTGCACCCAAAAGACCTTCAACATCAAAGCGATAGACAAAGTCATCATCCATTCCAAAGAATGGAATAAGATCCTTCTCATGATGATGGATGATTTAGTTTTGGAACTGTATCCAGAAATATTGACTAAACAGAAGTAGCAGTCATCAAAGTGATTCTGTGGCTCCCTCCATATCATTGGAATACCAAAACCCAAACTCTCTTTCCCTTAGTCCATGCTCAGAGGTTTCCCCACACACGCCTGGCAAACTGAATGAGGTGCCCGTGGCTTGTCTTGGTCGCCCAATTTCATACCAAAATAACCAAAGTTTGCCTTTTTCACAAAATCTGTTATGTTTTGTTGCTGTTTTATATATAGCAAAAAGCATCTGGATCATGTTTACAATTGCCACAAAAACGTGATGTGATAGAGCAAAATGGGTATTATTTTTGAAATCAGCAACCCAAAATTAGTAAAGAACAAGTGTTAGACTTCATACAGCAAATATAATGCAGGGTGGTGTAATTTGTTTTCTGTTGCTTGTTAAGTAAGAAATTGCTGAAAATCTGCATCCAGTTTTTCTTCAGTTTATTTGCTTTCTACGAAAAATGCGAAGTACAAAACCTGGAGTTTAACTTACTGAGCAATAAAGCAGTGAATTTTCACTGCTGTCACTCTCCTCCAAAGACCTGTAGCAGGTGGGAAACTGTGGACTTGTTAAGAAACTTGTTAAGAAAGTGGGCTAATCCAGACATGGCATAAAAGATAACATTTAAGTCTTATGCAACATAGCTATTTGTGAACCCGGTGCTACATTTCATGTATGCATCTGTTCTCCGGGCTGTAAATTTAGGAGCAGCTAAAGAGGGTCCCAGATACAGTCTGACCTGTAAACCCCATGGCCTCCCTGCACTCATCTCTAACCTGCCAACACCCTGCAGTTAATACCGCGTCTGTCCTCAAAAACAGTTCCCAACTTAGGAAACATATCAGTTACACTGCAGAAGTTCAATTTAGTATGCTTTAGCATTTTAAGATACTTAAACTTTGCATGAGTACTTCCATTTTAAAGTGACTGGTGTTTTGGAGGGAACATTTAATGAAGCTGGCAGCTGAGGACCTGTGAGACCCAGGCACTACTCCTCTGACAGAGAAGTAAACACCATTATGAAACCTTCACTTTTTGCCAGTTTTCTGCATAAATTTGCCTTCATTTCTTAGAACAAGAAGACTTTTCTGTAAAAAAAAGTGTCATCGCTCAGAAACAAAGGGTTTATTAGTTATTTATTGATTATTTTGAGTCAATAATCAAACCCACAGAGACTGTCAGCTAGCCTGATATATTCCCTCTTGTTGTGCATATGCTATTCTATAATTATTAATTAGCCTTTTAACATAATACATTTGCTTTTGGTGACACTAAATGCCACTGGAACACTTTAGTGGTGGTTGCTGAAAATGGGCCTCTGTACACCTATGTAGATATTTAATTAAAAATCTTTATTTATTATTGATTCCACTATTTTAAGGGGGTATTTCTTGATTAGGAAAACTTTGCAAGCTGTCTAATGTAAATCCTTAAATGGGGGGGGAAAAAAAGGTGTTTGTCTTGTTTTTATTGTTGTGAAGCATTTGTTTTTAGTTCTGTCTGTGCTATACAAATAAAGTTATTATTGTTGTTTTAATGTGTGCATGCCCATTTGGATGTTTTATCTATGTTTGGTGCGGACTGTGCTGAAGTCTGTTGTGTGTTGATGTTTCCTGAGTCAGACAGGGGGACTTTAAGTCATGAGGAGGGTCCACCCCCCTCCACCCCTCAGGCCAAAATAACTTGTGTGCCCCGCTCGGAAAAACTTTGCCACCGAGAGACTTGACTGTGCGCCACGTCCAGGGTCCGAGCGCTGTGTAATTATTGACTAGAGGGTGCAACAGGTCTGCAGCCATCTTCTGTGGACTGGACTCCTCTTGTGTTCGACACTGACATGAATGAAACACTGAGCTCCCGTTTGGACCTCGTCGGAACCGGGTCGAGCGGTGTTTATTTGCAGGAGAAGTGAAGAGACAGCTGATGAGAGACGCGATGTTGTTCTGGCAGCCATACACTGAAAACTTCCGAGTCCCATTACAGAGACAGAGCAGCAGCTATACAAGGTATTAACCTCGTATAAACCTAAAAAAAAAAAAATGTTTTGTTTAGTTTATGGCCTCACAGTGTGGGTGTTTGGAGTTCTCAATAATACATGTTAATAAATAACTACCCCCCCCCTCTTGTTTTTTACCTGGACTCACAGTGGAAAGGTCAGCGCCCTGCCACTGTGTTTATATCTGAGTTATACCCTTTATTTTTATGTGACACTGAGGGTGCTTGCATGCCCACAGGGTTAAAATTTGTTGACAGTAATGACTTTGTAGATGTGTTATAGTTTCTGGGAGGCATAGCACAACTACAGTTAGGGACAATGACGGAAGCTCGGAGGCTCCTGATTGGCTAATAATTCTGCGATGGGCACAGGAGGCGGCTGCTGATTGGCCGGTGGCCCTCCTGGCATCATTCCCGAGGCTGGCGGTGGCAGCCCTGCAGGCTTCAGAGACCGACAGTCTGTATGCTGAGGGAGCCATGTTGATGCCTGGTTTTGTGTCAAACGCTTCATTTTGGATGGTTAACGGACTGCGTGTTAAAGATAAGGAGCCCCGGCGGTGATTCCAGCCCCGCGATGAGAAGAGGAGCGCCGTGTGGGATGGTACAGGGAGCGCCAGAGGAGAGCCGCTCTTAGGTCACCGGACGTAGCTCAAAGCAAGTGAAGTTGATGCTAGTTAGCTTCATAGCTAGGTAGCAACAGCTGTGCGGGCGCTGCGTGGGATGCGGTGTGTGGACTAAAACGATACATATTTTTTTTCCTGCTTGCTGCATTTTGCTGAACAAACGTCAACTGGACTGTATGAGGACTCGGTACTTGAATAAACAAAGAAGCTGCTGAATTCATGCTAGCTTCCTTAAGCTTCATTTCAGAGTTAGCTGTTAGCTATCGTTAGCATGCTGACAATCAGCTCGGGTCTTCAGTCACGACTAACTATTTACTCGCTGAGTTGGTTCTAGCTTACTTTCAGGCAGCCTGCCAGTCTTGGGGCACCCTTTTGTGCAAAAGTAAACTCTCGAAAGTCGAGTGGAGGTATGGCAGTACATCCGGTCTCTGTAGAAAGCTACCAATTCGCCTACCCAGCTTGCCAAGGAGCGGCTAGCGGGCTAGCAGCATAACTTTCCTCTCACGGTGTCATTCAGAAGCTGCAGAGCCCACTTCCTCTCTAGCCGACCTCTCGTACCTGAAGCAAGCTGGCGGCCATCCGAGTAGAAGCCGAGGACAAGGAGCTGGGGCCGATGGCCTGGGTGCTGAAGATGGACGACGCCACTATCGAGTCGGGGCTGGTGCACGACTTCGACGCAAGCCTGTCCGGCATCGGGCAGGAGCTGGGTGCTGGAGCCTACAGCATGAGGTTAGAGACGGGAGTCAACATGCCAGTCCCAACTTCATAGCACATTAGTGGTTCGCTGGCAAGAACAACGCACACACTGTCTCTGAGTGTTAACATTACAGCCCCCAAGCCTGGGTGTGTTGTTCCCTTTGTGCTGGGTGCGATGGTTTCTCTTTGTTTTGGGATTTGGAGTCGAGCAGTCACTGCAGGGTGCCACGATCAGGGACGAAGATTAATTTCTGTAAACCCACAGAAGCAGAGAAGGGACAAGTGTTATACTGCCAGGAACAAGGACGTTTTTATATCAGCTCATCCTGATTCTCGGCATAAGATTGTGCTGGCAGTAGATGGTTAAACTTTTTGTTACACCCAGGAAGTCTGCAGAAAAGCCCTGGTTTGGTTTTAAAAACAGGTCTGTGGCTTTGTTTGTCATGAACAAGCCTCGGTACGTGTCTGAGCTGATGGGTCTGAATCTAGACTTTTTTTTTTTTTTTTTTAATGGAAATGCTCTAGTTCGATGGTTGCAGCCTTTCCTCTCCTTCAGTGTAGGACACACATGAACATCATTTTGAAATGGAAGCAGGTATTTTATCAATTTTTACCTGCTGCTCACCTCTGCAAGCCATAATCCATGATGATACATTGTTAGTCTGAATATTTTAGCTCCATTTGACATTTTTGAAACTTTTATGATTTCATGCCAACACTTTCTCGAATCAAGATTTGTTCCTAAGGAAGGTTGACAGCCATTTAGTCTCTGTAGTCACAAGTCTTTGGTTTTAAACAGCCATTGAAACAGTCAAGCTTTAGTGCAGTTAAAGCTTTAACCATGAGTTTACACTGTTGCACCAGCATGTTTGGCCTTATTTGCTTGTGGGGAAAATCATACTAAATTGTTTAAGTTACTATGTTTGTTTAAACAGTATCTCTCTCAAACTAGGCTATAGAAGGTAAAGTATTGTTTTGATTAGTATGAGCATCGTTTTTGCATTGTCGATCCTTAGTGTCAGCTGGTATCAACCTTGTTTAAGGTTATCTGCAAATGCTATCAGCCAAATTTTTATTATAAACATCGTTATTGGCCCACATTCAATTAGTACATCCCTGTTTACACATTCCCAGATCATTTTCAAATGCTAGCCAGCTCCAGCTGCACACACAAACACTCTTTGTCACTATGCAGAGATTGCAAGAAATACAGAAAACCTCAGCCCATGACTCCTGTAGCACTGGGATCTGGTGGCTCTGTGATGGTGTGGGGGACATTTTGTTGCCCTAGTTTGGGTCCATTTAACCCCTTAGAGGGAGGTGTCAGTTCAAACCAATGCAGAGCTTCTGAGTGGTCACCTTTATCCTATGATGAAACATTTCTACCCTGATGGGAGTGGTCTTTTCCAGGATGACAGTTCTGCCATCTTATAGGGCATGGGAGTTTTTGAGTATAAAATTTTGCTGATCCTATTCTGTGACCTTCACACTCACCTCATCTCAACCTAGTCTTCATGTTTGTGCCCTCTGCCACTGGCACCAAATATGGGAATATCTTTTGGAAGAATGTCATCATCCCTCCTATAGATTTCCAGAGACTTGGAAAATAAATGCCAGGGTGCAGTGGAGATGTTTTGTCATCAGGTGTTGATGGCCCACCCCCTTACTAAAAGAACTTTAATTTCTGCTTTAATTTCTCACCTGCCTCTACATGCATAGTCCAGTAAACATAGTTGAGTACAAAATTTCATCTTCATCGTGCCAGCATTAATGCAATAACAAACCAGTTTTTCACCAGTTTCTGGTCAGTCAGGTTATTCCAGCATTTATCCTGGCAATATGAAACACTAGCCAGTCAGCATTACTTGAGGATAATCTGTCTGTGGAGGATGCATGTGCATTTCCTGTATCTAAGTT
>VUQI01038133.1:0-10172 GCA_015106735.1 Paratilapia polleni | reverse complement strand
AACCGCGGGATGAGATCCTCTGTTGGGAAGCAGCTTTTGGGGGGGGGGGTCCAGGTCCAGTAGTAAATATATTTGGATAAATAATAAGTACATTTAAAATGCTGTAAAGAGTCACCAAATATACCTGGACTACTGAAGTCTGTGTGGGAAACACTGAGCTGAGTAATTTTGTCATAAGCCACCTGTTCAATTAGTAATTCTTAGTATGTGTGCACTGTGTTATGTAATAGGTTAATGGAAGGTTGTGATATTTGCATGATGAAGGCAAGACCTCCGAGGATATGCATGTGTCTTATCTGCAGCCCCCTCATCCGTCTGCTTTTAGCGTGTGTTTATCTGAGTGTGACGTAGGTGTGTGTCAGTCACTTATGTGTGTAAGCAAGATTACTGGTATTCAAGGGATGGTATGCATTGACAGTATTAGTTTCTGCTTCAGACATAGTGCTGTCTGCGATGTAGGGGTGGGTCGTGGGTGTGTTTGGAGTCAGCAGCTGGTAGGAACAGAATGTCTCGGTGTTTTTCAGTGGAACGAGCTCCTCAGATTTCAGGAAGCAAATGTAGTTTTTGTGGGAAGCATGGCTCAGCAGGGCTGTGGCACCCATGTTGGCACTGCCTGGGGTCGCTCACTCTGCAGAGAAAACACACCAGCAAGTGATTGAGGGGAAAAGTGATGTGAGGAGGGATAAATCGAGCAGACAGCTGTTTGAAAGACTTTGTTGTTTTGAGGAAGGTGCTGCAGGAATGATTTGAAAATGTCAAGTAGGGGTGTTTTTGTGTGTGTTTTGTTTTTTTAGTTTGGCTCCAGTTTAGTTTTCCAGGTAATGAGATGCCCTGATCTACATTTCTTTGCAGAGACAGGACTTCTTTTTTTGCACATGCACTGCACACATACACGCTCCTGTTCTCTGTGCACCCGTTGACACTCCCGCAGCATATGTCAGGGTGAGCCGAGGACGGGAACGTTGTCTAGAGTGGCTGCCAAGTGTGAGAGATAGTATATGTCAGCGGCTCAGGCTATCTCTGGGCGTTTCTGTTCATTTATCCTCCTGCGGCCTTATGCATATATAATTAGAGAGACATTTTGATCGATGGAAAGTCTTTGTCACTTATTCTAAAAAAAGGTGATCCATTTAATAATTCCACACTGTGATAGGGACGTATTGTACAAGTGAAAGTGACGTATCAAGAGTTTAAATGGCACAAACATTAGAGAGGAAAAAAAGAACACCCAGTCCTGATGAATAAAGACATGATGGTCACAGTGATTATGTTGTCATTGAAATGGATCCCACATGGTGTTGGCGATTCAATAAAAGCTTTGACTAACTTTAAGACAAAAGCCAGTTGGAAATATACTGAAGCCATAGGCAAGGAAAATATGCAAAATCAGCTCTACATGGGAAAACTTGTCTCAACTCACAACTGTCTGTTATTGTTTTCTCTTTTTTTTTTTTTTCACTGACTTGTTTGTCTCTCATGTCTTTCTGTCTCAGTGATGTGCTGGCTCTGCCGATCTTTAAGCAGGAGGACTCCAGCCTTCCTCCTGAAAACGAGACCAAAAATCCCCCATTCCAGTATGTGCTGTGCGCCGCCACCTCGCCCGCTGTCAAGCTGCACGACGAAACGCTCACATACCTAAACCAAGGTGAGACACGCAGAACATCAGGTGATTTGAGGAAAAGTTTTCACTGACCTGGTTTTGCACGATCCACTTTGTGTTGTGGGATTGCCTGGCAACTATTAAACATCAATAAATAATGGGCACATTAATTTAATGCGTTTCAGTGCGATTACCGTGAAAAGAAACTCTTTTCTACTGATGTGAATGACAGCCTCATCCGGCCTCTACACAACACAACATTACGCACCAGAAGTCTGTCACTGACTCTGAAACATTTCTTTATGGAGATTTGCTCTGTTTAACGGCACAGGTTTAACACAAATACAGAATTTAGCAACGTCAGCTTTCTATCGAGAAGCAGTTTCTGGATGCTTTACTGCAGGATGGGTGCAGCCATTCCCTGAACCCAGATAATTTAACATTACACATGCACAAAATGAGATTAGAAACGTACTGAAAGCACCTTACAGCCTATTTTTGGCTGAAGCTCTTTTAAGGTGGTTTTGTCGTGCACGTGATACAGTAGAGATTCACTGCGTTTCTTTGAGAAAGTTATGTTGTTGGCTACATGTGCATCAGTGTAATGTCTGTGAAGGGGTTTGATGGATGTGTGGGTCATACTGGTTAATGGGTTTCATCTGATCGTTTCTCTCCAATAGTGTAGAGAGATAAAGTGCCTCGAGGCGACTGTTGTTGTGAAGTGGTGTTATGTAAATAAAACTGAATTGAACTGTATGCAGTCAAACTGTGGTGAGCATGAATAAACGAAATACCAGAGTGGTATTTTTACAAGCAAAGCTGTACATTGAGAACAATTGTGCTAATTTGTAGCAGAGAGTGTGCATTTCATTTTGGTCGTGCACATGCTTCTGCCCATTTCACACAAACTGAAAAACTAAATATACCACTGCAGTGGTGAAATGCGTTCATCAGACAGCGCATACAAAGAATTCTGTCTCAGCCTCTACAAATAAAGCATCAAAAAGGCTCTTTTAGTAAAACACAAGTGGGGTGGTTTGTAAATCTTGAATCAAGAAGTAAGAAAAGGCAAACATTTATTGGATGTGTTCATTTAAAGAGCAGTAAAACATGGTTTGTCTCCACTGCAGCACTCGGGGGGAATCTGTGTTAAAATTTGTTTTTGAGAGGTAGCATTTTGTGATGGTCCAGAAAAACTCAACAGCAAGCTCAGCTTTTTGCTGCAATTTTATTATTGTCTTTGTTCTTGGACGTTTGATAAGTTTAAAGTCAGTATAACTACAGAGTAGTTAGGCAGACCAGTGAAAATTTCCAGGAATTACTGATAAAGATTATTTGTATAGCACTTATCAAAACCAGCGTTTCATAGTTCTTACACAAAACATGATAAAATACACAGTCATGTGTGAATAAACAGGCAGGAATCAGAAATAAAACTGCAACAATGAAGGATTATAAAACTTAAAGACACCAAGGACAAAATATAAAAAACTATGGGTGAATTAAATCTTGGTATTGACCCATGCAAGTAATAACATCAATAATAAAATACAGAGGAATTGTAAAGCTGACAATAAAAGAATAAAACAATCAAAAAGTTGTAATAAGTAATCTAAATGTAAGGAAATAAATGTGTGAGTCATAGTTTGAGTGCCATCAAAACTATGACTCACAGTATTGTTGAGTGTTTTATCAGAGGTGGAACCATTGCTTCAGCCTCATATGGAATAAATAACAAAATGAGCATGTAACCTTTTAGGCAGTCTGTTAAATTCAGATACACTCACTGCTCTTTGTTGAGCTTTTGTGTTCTTCTCCTCCTGTCTCTCTCAGGCCAGTCTTATGAGGTGCGTATGTTGGACAACAGGAAGCCAGGGGAGTTACCAGAGATCAACAACAAGATGGTGAAGGTGAGAGGATCCTCACAGCTGGAGGACAAACATCTCTCTCTCTCTCGTAAACGGTACACATTATATCTAACACGTGTGTGTGTGTTTCTGTGTGTGTGTGTGTGTGTGCAGAGCATAGTGCGAGTAGTGTTTCACGACCGTCGGCTGCAGTACACAGAGCACCAGCAGCTGGAGGGCTGGAGGTGGAACCGTCCTGGCGACCGTCTCCTTGACATTGGTAAAGATATCTGGCGGGAAGTGTTTACTTAGACTGTTCCAGTCATGTGTGTGATTTGGAACTCAAGTGTGTGTGTGTGTCTGTGTCTGTGTGTCTCAGATATCCCCATGTCAGTGGGCATTGTGGAGCCGAAGACTCACACCTCCCAACTGAATGCTGCAGAGTTTCTGTGGGACATGAACAAAAGAACTTCCGTGTTTGTGCAGGTAACACTCAGATATCCTCTCACACTCACTCAAACCGCACACACACACACGCACACGCAATCGTGGTACTGAATTTCCACATCAAATGCACATTTTTGATTTTATCTTGTCTACCCGCTGTCTGCAGGTGCACTGCATCAGCACAGAGTTCACTCCCAGGAAGCACGGCGGAGAGAAGGGCGTCCCCTTCAGGATCCAGATCGACACGTTCGCCCAGGGAGAGAGCGGAGAGTACACAGAGCACCTCCACTCTGCCTCCTGCCAAATCAAAGTCTTTAAGGTGCACACTCAGTCTTTCACAGGGGACTGAAACTGTGTTAACATTCTTTGCGTCTGTCAGCCCTCACCTCTTCTTCTCTGCTTCCTGTTTAGCCAAAGGGGGCGGACCGCAAGCAAAAGACCGACAGGGAGAAGATGGAGAAACGCACAGCTCAAGAGAAGGAAAAGTACCAGCCTTCTTACGATACCACTATCCTATCAGAGGTCAGTACATAACTGCTATGAATTATTAGGCTTTATGTGGCTTTAGCACTAACTAGCCTATAATACTAACAAGCTTCCAGGTTCAGTTTTCATTCATAATGTGAATCCTTTTAATTCTTTGGCCATGCTTTCTCACTGTTTTCTGGCTTTATACAAGAATACGCTCAAATATAACAATGTTCCACTGACTCTGAAAAGATGAAAAAAACAATTACCAAGTGGTTATAGATCAATATGCTTAACCCTCAGTGCATCAAAATATGATAATAGTACATGTTTAGCAAAAACATAAAAACCCTCCTCCCCCACTGTGATTGTATTACAGAGATGTTCCTGGTGTCTAATTTAAACTTTAAGTTTAAACTCAGTTTAAACCAGAGGAAAAAAATCTAAATAGGATAAGTGGAAGAAAATGGATGGATGTCTAAAAGTAAGAAAATACTCAAACGGTCAAATTGAGCATATTTTTTAAAATTGCCAGTTCAAATATTGCGTTTGTATTTAGGAACCGTTAAATCAAACTTAAATGTGTGACACTTCACGCCGTGCATAACAAGGTGCTGCTGGCCGACGTACAACCTTTCATTTTCTACACCAAAGTGCTGCAGGTTGGCACTTGTTCACACAGCTGTTATCTATCATGTTTTCCACTTTGTTTATAACTTCCAGTCACAAAAAAGAGAAAAGGGCGCTGCTGCCACGGCTAATGGCAGGTGACTGCTTAACATCTTGGAACCAACAGTTAACTGGATTGAACTTGAATCAAATATGAATAACTACTTTAACTGGATACTTTTTCTGTGCCTAGCTAGCAATGCACAACCCAGATGGATTCCCTGTCACTTTGTGTAGTTTTACCGTATTTTCTCGAGTAGTTACCATGGACTTTATTTATCTCAGCTGCAGAAAGCATGAGGCATATATTTGATGCATGCCTGTATTGGAGAAAGGCTTTCATTGTCAGGTCTACTGTTTGTCTAGACCAGTTTTTCCCAAAGTGTGGGCTGCATCCCCCTGGTGGGTGGTGAAGGTGCCACACAAGTGGGCCACAGGAGGTCATTTTCTCCTCCTCCTCTTCTTCGTTTATGGGTCGCCACAGCAGATCATCTGCCTCCATCTCACCCTGTCCCAAGCATCCTCTTCTGCTACACCAACCCTCTGCATTTCCTCCTTCAGTACATCCATGAATCATCTCTGTGCTCTTCCTCTTTTCCTCTTACTGGGCAGCTCCCATCTTTGACATCCTTTGTCCAATATATCCACCATCCCTCCTCTGCACATGTCCAAACCATCTCAGCCTTGCCTCTCTGACTTTATCTCCTAACCACTCAACCTGAGCTGTCCCTCTGAACTGTTCCTCTGATGTACTCATTCTGTCCATCCTGGTCACTCACAACAAAAATTCAGTGAACTGAAATTCTTAATTCTTATAATATTTTGGAAATTTAAATGGATAGGAATATGTCATTGTAAATGTTTCACATTTGAAGCTTTTGTACAACTTAATCCTGCAGTGTAAATGAACAGGATAAGAAGCATGTTTTATAAGGTGACTCAAATGATCGTCTTTTAGAGTCTATAGGATAAAATCCTGTGAGGTTGCTTCCAAAATCTGTTTATAATAGTAAAATCTTCTTTTGGAGTCTTTTTGACTTGGGTTTTGTAATTTCGTTTAAAAATGCCATGAAATATTTACATTTTGAAAAGGAGCTGAACTAATGAAACAATGCCATACAATTTAAAAATTACCTATTTATTTATTTATTTATTTTTTAAATCCTGAACTTGTATTTTTATCTTGTCATTAATTTGGAAAGTAAAGCTGTTGATGGAGAACCAAGTTCACCCAGCAAATCACCAAATCAAATTTGGGTGGACTGCAGGGAATGTTCTGAAGTCTGAAGTTTGGGAACAGCTGGTCTAGACTAAATGGTCATGTTAATGTGATAAGTATCGTCTGATGCATTTTAATTTATTCTCTGTAAGTTACCGTCTTACTAATTATACAATTGAATGAAATTGTTCAAGGCTCTCTGCACATTTTCTTTACTTGGAAAAATGAACACAGCGTCTCTCTACTCACACTGACACAGGGATGGTCGTCAAAGCAGCTGCATGCTGCACTCGTGGTGTCACAACTTTGCTAAACCAACATGACTGTAAATAATGTCACAGTCACACTAGGGGAAACAGTGGTTGGAGACCGCGATACAACCAAAATTACTGCGACCGTGTGCAATGAACTTATGATCTTGTTGCCTTTGAGATGGTTGCTTCAAAAATGGGGACCAGGTCTGCAAACACTTGTAGTCAGTTGCTGTCTTCAAAGCACCTTTGATGCGTCAAGAGGGTGATAAAGAGGAATTCAGTCTGCTATCAGTTTACGATTGAATGGGCATCAAGTTGGCAAGTATATGCAATCTGTTTCTGATAAATCGGTGAAAATCGCAAATCTGTTGCCGTCTACATACACAGAAATTCACATTAAACAGAACCTAATAGATCTGAAACAGAAATTCCTCCGAAATAGTGAACGGCGATTTAACTGCAAAATGACATAGGCACTCAACAACCTTTCTTTTATATAGAAATATATAACCAGAATGCAACTAGTTGACTTGAGGCCCCTGTTGCAGAGAGACACGTCACGGCTGAGTTCTGCTCATCATCGCAGACTGATTTAGATTGATTGCAACGTGTTGGCAGTCTTTCTGCATTTATAAACTAGACGGCGGTTATTTGCGAACCTTCACCAATCAGTCTGAGAGTGATTGCAGTCAGTCCGAGTCGGACCGCGATTGTTTGGAGACAGGTTGCCTCCCATCAGGCGACCCGTGCAGTCGCCTTGCAATTGAAAGTGGTCGCCCAGAGGTTGAGGGAATTGTACGCTCAAACTCTGTTGGTCGCCGCAACTACTTGCAATCTTGCAATTGGTTTAAGACAACAAAAAAAGTCAATGCTGGGCAACCACTGATTTTTATTAATTCTTTTTTTTTTTTTTTCTCTCTCTCTCTCTCTAGTTGCAGGGAGGTTGCCGTCCTGTTTTTACTCTAGTGTGACTGAGCCATAAAACACAACACGGACAAACTGTAAACGTAGTGTAACAAACATAAAACAACTTATGTCAGAACATCCATCCATCCTTCCAGTTTCTTAGCTGCTTGTCCAATTCAGGGTCTTGAGGCCTGGAGCCTATCCCAGATGACATTGCTCGAGAGGTGGGGTACACCCTGAACGGATCACCAGTCTGTCGCAGGCCTTATAAAATACATTTTTATAACATAACATTTTAGCTAACATTCATAAGCTTTGCTATTTGGGCTGTAACTTCCCTGACACCACCCCCCGCCCCTCAGGATGCTTCCTCTCAAGCTCAACACTTCATGTATCCATTTCACATTAAAAGCCTGAAACTTACTGTTTCAGTGTCTCCGTTCCTTAAACCTTAGCAGGCATGTGCAAAAACAGCCAGATAGGACTGTTTCTTCCACCAGTATGGGGTGGCCAGCCTCTGTTTATTAGCATCAATCGCGCTCTGCACCTAGACCCAACTTTTAATTGATTATCGATTTTATTAGAGGAAATATGGTAAATGCTGCAGTGACGTAAAATTATTAGAAAAATATGATTTGGAAAATGGTTTGCAGTCTGTTTCCAGAAAAAAAAAAAAAATCGCCTTGAATCTCTTGCAGCTTGTATAACGATCAGTTTGTTAGTAGTGAAGTCTACAGAATAGCCTTTTATCAAATAAATGACATTTATTGTGTGAAATGGCATCTCCACTCTTTTTCTGTGACAAAATTATTATTTTATATTGCATTCATAAAGCTGAATTTATGCCAGTGACATTAGCAGAGATGTTTTGTCTGGTGAGGGGGGTCCATATCAACAATGAAGCCCTTCTCAGCCTGTACAAAATGAGCTAAAATCATGTTATCACATAATGGAACCGATGTGTTTATCACGGTTGTTATTGGAGCATGATTACGGTAATAACTCCATCTTGGTGTCTGGCTGGCTAACCTCTGCTGTGTGTCTATATAGACGAGGCTTGAGCCCATCATAGAGGATGCGGGCGACCATGAGCTGAAAAAGTCCAGCAAGCGGACACTTCCCGCTGATTGTGGCGACTCCTTGGCCAAAAGAGGCAGTGTAAGCAACCCTGCTCTGCTCTCCTCCACTCCTCTTCCTCCTCTCAGTCCATCCATCCACTGTCTGCCACCTTTTTAGGACACCTTGTTGCTGAGTGAGGCCTGTAGACTCATGGCCCTCAGTTGCTGTTCAGGGGATGTTTTAATATACTTGACATTAGGTTGGATGGATGTAAATTTCCTTAACCTGTTGTTTCTGGGTAGTTTGAGATGCTTGTGTCATGTTTATGTGCTTTTAATTGTTAAGTATTTAGAAGTGTGTCTTTCCTCAGTGTTCTCCTTGGCCAGACAACGCCTACACCAGCACCAACCAGGCAGCTACTCTCTCCTTTGCCTCCACCCCACTGTCCACCTACACAACCTCCTCAGTACTGGACAGGTACCTTTTACATATATATAAGTGTGTGTGTGTGTGTGAGCTTTGTTTTTTAAACAAAGTCTACACTGCCACTTCTAACTTCTCTGTTTTTCCAGTGACTCGTCCTCTCCCAATCACCAGGCAGACCCTGTCAGCCTTGGCAACTCGGAGGTAAGTATGGAGTGACACACCTGTGTGAGTGGGTAGAAAATATAAAGATTAAAATGTTTTTAACAAAATACCCCCATGCATGGCATAGTAAGAAAAGCTCAGGTGTAGATGACAAAATAATTTATGGTTGAATTTAATTTTACTGCTTTGGTGTAAGTGTGCTGAGTCAGTCACACTGTAATGACTCAGATGAATATTACAGTCACTGTTAATGGTTTTGGTACGTTCATTCTTTTCCTAAAATTGCAAATCAAAACGTCTGCTGTGAAGTGTACCCGCTACCATGTCCCATGATACTAATATTTAATGATTTTTTTTTTTCCTCCTTTCACATCACAGAACTTTTTTACAATTTAATAAGTGACATGGTCATATTACTAACTACTGCTGTAGTTGAATCCAGTGCTGAAACAATATGTGGGTACACCATAGATTGTACACTCAGTACAGAGTTGGTCCCCCTTTTGCCTTTAGAACTCCCTTAATTCTTCGTGACACAGATTCTACAAGGTGCTCACAGCATCACACAGTTGCTGCAGATTTGTCGGCTGCACATCCATGATGTGAATCTCCAGTTCCACCACATCCCAAAGGTGCTCTATTGGATTGAGATCTGGTGACTGTGGAGGCCATTTGAGTACAGTGAACTCACTGTCATGTTCAAGAAACCAGTTTGAGATGATTTGAGCTTTGTGACATGGTGCGTTATCCTGCTGGAAGCAGCAGTGGATACACTATGGTCATAAAGGGATGGACATGGCCAATAACAATACCCTTGAAGGCTGTGGTGTTTAAATGATGCTCAGTTTGTACTAAGGGGCCCAAAGTGTGCCAAAAAAATATCCCCCACACCATTACACCACCAGCAACATCCTGAACTGTTAATACAAAGCAGGATGGATCCATTGTTTCATGTTGTTTACGTCAAATTCTGACCCTACCATCCTAATGTTGCAGCAGAAATCGAGACTCATCAGACCAGGCCACATTTTTCCAATCTTCTGTTGTCCAATTTTGCTGAGCCGTGTGAATTGTAGCGTCGGTTTCCTGTTCTTAGCTGACAGGAGTGGCACCAG
>VUQI01038132.1:0-14090 GCA_015106735.1 Paratilapia polleni | reverse complement strand
TTGTTTAAAAGAAAAAAAAAAACAAAAAAAAAAAAAAAAAAAAAAAAAAAAAAAAAAAAAACAACACTGTGGCACATCTCAAGTTTGCAAATAACCCCAGCAATTCAACAACCCCAGCAAATCTGATCTGATGATTTCTCAACAGATGAGACAAAAGTTATTTTTTTTGGCAAAAGCGCACAGTGCCATGTTTGGTGGAAAAAGGTTGCTGCACACCAACACTAAAAAGATCATCTCAACTGTGAGGCAGGGTGGCGGTAGCATCATAGTTTTGGGTTGCTTTGGCCTTAGGAAGTGAGATCCTGTGGAATGACCTGAAGAGGGTTGTTCAAAACATCCCAGAAATATTGGTAAACTGAAATACTTTCATAGAAGGAATGGTCCAAAATTGCTCCTTATTGTTGTGCAAATCTCACGTGCAGCTCCTGGAAATGTCTCATGAAGGTTTTTTCTGCTAAAGGAGGTTCGGCAGTTGCTTAATTCAAGAATTCACTTAATTTTTTTCAGCCTGGACAGTGAAAGATCAGTGTGCTCAGTGTTAAATAACGACATGAAAGGTTCAGCTGGTTGTACTAGTTTAGTCAGATTCAGACCAAATTTTATGAGCAATCAATACAGAAATCCTGGTCATTACAAAGATTTCACAAACCTTTTCTTGGAACTGTATAACAAAGATTAGAAGTTTACAAATGTCCTCCATAAAAGGTCAAAAACCAAACAACACAAAAGTGGGCTAAAAGGCACAGAAGCCCTATTGTTTTTTTCTTAAAAAATGTAAGACATTATTACAGTATGTAAAGCTTAGTTATTTAGGGTTATTTACAACATATTAAAATAAAACCTTATTTATATAAAGACAGTTTGCAAACCAAAAGAAAATGCAACATAAAGTGTCTTAGTAATATGCTGGGCTGTCATGTGACACAGCTTCAGTGCATGTTTGTATTGATTATGTAAATTTTTGAAACTCCACCTGGAGGGATGAATGCCATTCATCTGAAAGACTGAGTGACCATGGTTCGGATTTTTCCTTAGTTAGTCAACCGTCTGTATTAGACATACAAGTGTAGTAAACTTACAATATCAAAAGAACAGTTAGATATTCAGAAATAGGCTTATGTTTTTCTTACAAAGAATAAATGGGATTATTAATACTACTTTTGTGTCTGTGCGCTATATGAAACTACAACCACTGACTAGTTAGCTTAACGTAACTTCTAAGAGTGCAAACAGGGGAAAGCTGTCAGACTGGCTCAGCCATGTTTTTTTCCTTTTGCAATCCAGACAAAGGAAATCTGAGAACATGTTAATTATTGAGCTTTAGATGCTTGTTAGCATATTTTATGAACATAGCAGGTGAAGTTGTTCCCCTCTGCCAAGATAAGCTACGCAGCTGTTGGGTGTACTGCAGCTCCATAATGAATATATTTCCCAAAATGCACAATCACACAGAAAGAAACTAACAACTTAAAAATTTGCCTCTGCTTTTCAAAGATAATAGTCAGCACTCGCAATGTTGCATAGCATACAGCAATACAAGCATGTACACATCAGTCACATTAAACAATCAAGGCAAAATCTATCTAAAACTTTGCTTTGCCATTCATTTCTACTTTGGCAGAGATAGTGTCCACTGGGTGCTCTTTGTAGCTCTTCTTCTTGCAGCATTTCCTCTGGATAAATTTGAAGAGAGCAAAAAGGGGGATGGCCAAACTGGGAATTCCAGCTAGGATAAAGATGATGATGTAGATCCAGGAGGGAAAGGGACGTGCTTCCAGGGTGGGAAAGCTCTCCTGTGATCAGAATCAAGGAAATGTTATAATTTGCAACAACTGCTTGTCTTAAACATAGTAAAGCAAGTAAAAATATCTAATTAGGTCTTTATAACCTAAATTACTGTAAGTTAAAACTTGTTTCTTGAAACTTGTAAACCATTGTTAAGACCGCACTCACCGCCTCCTGGTCCCAGACCAAATAGGTGAAGCTCTTGGTGACTTGGGTAACAAAGTAGAAAATCAGGATGACGATCATAATGAGTGGGCTAACCACTCTCCATGTCACCTGCCAGAAAATATTGGGCTTGTGGCCAATCATGAACTCAATGTCCTTGTTGAACCTGTCCGGAAGCAATAAGAGGGACACATAATGTATCTGAGCATGTGTAAAAAAAAACAAAAAAAAAAAACAATCTTCCATAAAAGGTGACCTTGTACATTTTATTAGTTACAGTAAATAAAGCTTCACGTGTTGCTGTTTGCCCAACAGGCTGATACCAAAGCAGACTCCAGTCTGTTATTTTCTCTATCTTTGTGTCCTAATTTAAAACATGAAAAAAAAAAACATATTATACCACCTTTTGCACAATTTCTATATTTCATAAATGATAAATTACTTCCAATTATTCCATAATTGTTATGAATAACAATTATGAACAAAAAATGCATTTTCCACATTCCTCACCACAGTGTTGCTACATTACAAAACACTTTTTATCTCTCCTGTGATGAGTGTGTTAGATTATCTCTGCTCCAAGGTCAGAAAACAAAGCTTTGTTTGAACTCTAACAAGAACTGTTCTTTGCCTCACTGAATATCTGACACCATATGACAATAACAGGAATGTGGATATGCCCATAATGACAGTACAAACATGTCATTACTTTGGACGCTGACTCAACCACCCAGTGATCACCCCATGATGGACTGACTTACTTATCTACACCGTAGATGTAGATAACGGCAATCATTTCACAGAATCCGATGACTAGAAGGGGGATTGAGCCTGCAAAGTTGTCAAAAAGAGCTAGCCAGTAGTTCCCAGAGCGTAGGGCAAATATGAGGCCAAGAAGGCAAGATATTACACAAGTCATACCTGAAACACAATACAAGCAAGTGATTACAATCAGAGCCCATTTTTGTAAGGTGAGTATGAAAGGTTTTCCATATTTAATAGGAAATATGAGAAGCTTACCACAGAAAATTTCTTTGGGCCAAGTTCGGGGAAGAATTCTAAGGTCTTGCAGAGGAACCACGACTCCCTCGATGTTCCCGAACATAGTCGAGAGGCCAAGACAGAAGAGCATGATGAAGAAGAGGACTGCCCAGAGAGGCGAAACAGGCATCTTGATGATGGCCTCTGTGAACACAATGAAGGCTAAACCTGTTCCCTCAACACCCTGAAGAAGTAAAGGCCATATATTTAAGTACTGAAATAAATAAATAATTTTTGCGACACTTTAACGAGACAGATGATCGTCAAATTAATAGGATACTGCAGTACAAATAAATAAAGACTCTACTGACCTGACTGAGGAAAAACTGCATGTCACACTTCTCTAATTGCAATCCTTGGATGATTTCTGGATTTGTCTGGTTGAGGTGCATCAGAATGTCACTGTAGTTGCTTACTGTGATGCTGTTTTCAGGGTACTCAAAGGCATTCAGGAGCTTCAGGATGTTTCTGCAAAAAGTAACAAAAACTGATATGAGTCCATTCTAATACAATTAAATCACACTCCTATTTTTCACTGTAAGGTTTTCTTTTGGGCAATTTGACACTCACTCTCCTTGGCATTCATCAAATTTCTGTGTTGCCCTGAAGCCAATGATGGAATAGATAACCGTTGCAGAGTACACCGAGGTGCAGCCATTGATGATGGAGATGAGAACGGCATCTTGCTCACAGTTGTTGCTGCAAGAATAATTTGAAGGGGCATGGTGTGAGGAGACCTGCTGGACAGTGGGTTCCTCTGTGACTGTGCAATCGAGACATTTACTCACTGAACAGAGTTATAACTGGAGAAGGAGATGAGGCCTCCAAAAGCCAAGGAGAAGGAGTAGAAAACCTGAGCTCCTGCATCCAACCAAGTCTGTGGATTCATTAACTCATTCACCTAAAAAGAATCCAAAGATACATATTCTTAATAAAGCTGCAAGTAGAATTCTAATATATATCATTTTAAAACTGATATTAAGAATCTCAAACTTCAGTGCCCATTGTTGTTTATTAATCTGTGAGGGCATTACACATCAGGGCACACTGGGCAACAAGGGTGCGGAGTGTTAAAAAAAATAATGATTGATGTGCAAGATTGTTAAATTGCACCAGGTAATTTGGTTTTAAAGTACCTATCTACATTACTTATGTATTGGAATTTACTGTACTGACCGCGCTGTGTTTCAACCTTCACTATCAACTTTTATATCAGCTTTTATCAGTCCTGTGATAAAGGTTTATTGCACTCATGTTTCTTGGCTGGGTGTTTTAAAACAGCAAATGTAATGGCTTAAAGAAATAGCTTTGTGTTTCTGAAAATACACTTTGCAAGAGTTATATAAGCAGATACCGCTTCAATGTCTGTGCGATAAATATAAGGCTGCAGCCTTCTAGCTTAGCAAAGCATAAAGAGTGGAAACATGGAGGACCAGTGGGCTGTTTTCTTTGAAGTTAAAGAGTAATGCTCACCAGAAGATGGAAAACTGTACAAAAACCAAAATGACAAATGGGTTCATGTTCCAACTCTCCAAAATGTGAAATGGTGAATGCTTACATCTGGTGTGAAGAGGAACTTGATTCCCTCTGTAGAGCCTTTGAGAGTCAGTCCTCTGATGAGGAAGATGGTGAGGACAAGATATGGCAGAGTGGAGGTGATGTAGACGGCCTGAAAAATGAAAGAATGACACATGTATATTTTTAACAAACCTACGTGGAAAAAATCTCTCCGACATTAGATTTCTTAGACACAATGTAGCTGTCAAACCTTGCCAGAAGTCTCAATGCCGCGAATGCAGCAAACATACAGCAGACTCCACGCAGCTATCAGGGATAGCACCATCCACCACTGCAAACCTCCTGCCTCATCGATGGCTGTTGAAGTGTTCAGAGTCTCTCTGTACCAGAAGTAGTCGACAGTGGTGCTCCGCGCACACTCCTCCACTAAACCTGAGAATGGCAGAACACAACTTGGTGCCAGCAATCCTGAAAGAGTATGTTCCCACAGATTCTACACTGGATAATGTTCTTTTGTAATCTCTTGATAGATGAAGGCATACCTGTCCTGTTAGCATTGAGAGGGCATTGGCTCCAAGGCAGAGGATCTTGAAAGGAGTTGAACAGATACCACATGATCCAAGCCATGATGGTGTTGTAATACATACCGACCAAAAATGAGACAAGTAAGGATGCAATACCTGTAAAAGAATAAAAAAAAAAATAAAAAAAAGTGGAAATACTAATAATGACAATTACCATCCTGTTAAAATGTTTGCCATGTTCCCCATCTTAGTTTAGCATGACAGCATGGTAAAATTAGCTATCTAGTGCCAAACACAAAGTGCAGCTGAAACAGATGTTGTACATTTGGCAGGTATTTGGCCTCATGATGGCGCTCAGTGTAAATTTAAGTGATACCCAAAGTGATTGAAGTTTATTCTAAATGACCGAGTAGGAATGATTAGAAACTGTTGCTGCAAAAGTGAACCTCATGGGGGATCACCAAAACCATTTGGTTTCATCCTCTCAAAACCCTAAACACTGGCATTAGATGGTTAATACGTCACATATTTAGCCAGGACCAGAGTGCCAACTTAATGCCATCTGTGGAGCCATTTTGGTAGCATAGCAAAAAAACAAAAAAAACAACAAAAAAAAACCAAACAAAAAACCAACCCAAAAACAAAAACAACTGTGCATGCTTTTTTTGTACACACCAACTCCTGTCAGGTAAGGATTGATTGCTCTCCACACTCCCACGCTGCCTTTTCTCAGGCGCTGACCGATGGCAAACTCTAAGTGCAGCAGTGGGATTCCCTCCAGCACCAGCAGGATAAGGAATGGGATCATAAATGCACCTAGAAATACAGCATTCACATTTATAATGAATTAACAATGTGGTTTGATTCACTTTATTAGGCACTTTAACAAAGGAAACTAAACATTCAGCAGTTGACTGAATTCACAAAAGTGTTCTCGTAAAGATAGTCATAAACTATATAAAGCTGTGTTTTATTACCTACACTAGGCACTATATAAACCAAGAATAAGACTCACACGTTCCCTTTTCCATAGCGTTAATGTGAACAAAGAATATCTAAATATTTCAGTTTCAACAAATAGAAATTTGCCAGATTATTAAAATTAGACAAAAGTCTAGTCAGTATGTACATATCTAACAGAAAATTATGTCTTGGGGTGAATAAAATGGGCATTTCCATAATTCATAAGCTACCAATAAACTGGTACTGAGGGTCTCTTTGAACTGAAACAAAGTATCTATACTCTTCCTCATATCTCTTTGGTGTAATTTTTCAAGAAAAGCATCCCCAAAGGGGGTAATTTAAGTGTATCCACTAAAATCCTTGGTGTTTTGTTATTAGAAACTAAGTAAATACACTGACATTTTCTTTGTGGCACCTACTCTATATTCCAATATCTATCACACCTTCAGCCCCAGACATATACCTCCTCCGTGGCTCTGACACAGGTACGGGAACCTCCAGACGTTACCAAGTCCCACACAGAAGCCCACGCAGGTGAGGAGATACTGGGCTTTGTTGTCCCATTTGGGCCTGTCCCCAGCTTCCTCGGTTTCCATCCTCTCCAAATCTTCATGAGATGGGATTCGGTCATCCAATCCTGGGTTTGGTAACTTCAACTTCAGCTTCATGGTGACTTGTTGTAAACTTGTCCGGGCGAAAAAAAAATTGGAAACTGTAGCCGCTGTGTCTCCCTTTGATAAACAGTTTTTAGTTCTGCTCCTTTTGTAAACCTTTAAGCATCTGAGGGCTTTCAGAAATAAACCTCCTCTGTGCAAGTCAGTTCCTGAGTCTCTCTCTCTCTTTCTCTCTCTCTGAGTCCTTTAGCCCTACTGTGTGCCCAGGTGAGGGACACTGAGGTACTTACTGTGACCTGTTGCACCTAACCCACCGTTATCAGTTGCTCATCTCAGCCTGTGTTGTATTATGTGATGTCAGCAGCTGTAAGAGGAAAAAGGTGCAACCTTGTTCTTAATGGTTAATACATTACATGAGATGCTGCCACCAACACTTTTCATGGAAGGTCAGATTTGTGTTAATTATTTTGTGAATTCTAATCATGGAAATGGTGCAACGTGATACTGGAATGATTAATCTTCTGAGACCCTGTGTCCTCATATGGGGACATTACATTTTCTGCACCTTATACTTCATCCTGCTCCATAGTGTTTTATACTTTGTTAAGCAATGTTGACTTTATAGAGTTATGCTGTAAAATAAGCCCATTGTCCCCATATGGGGACATACTTTAAACAAAACAAACAAAAAAAAAAAAAGTATGTAACAAACTACGTAACAAAGTAACAACTTGTTCAAAGAGGAAGATTAGTTTATATGCTTATCAGGTCAAACTAATCCCAAATAGCTAGGAGAAATTAAAAATGCATCCCAAACAAGAGCTTGGGTCTCTTTACCATCAGCTCAAACCTTTTTTCTAGTAAAATCAGATGGCTTATTTTCCAAAGATAAGCATATTATTTGGTCTATAAAGGCACATTTGCTCCATATTCTTTCACTAATAATCATTAAAGTACGTAATTATAAAAATGTCCTAGTTGAGGAAGTGATTTTTTTTTTAAGTTTATAGTATGTTTCCCTCGCAGTGTGACTGTCAAGTAATTCAGAGTCCTGATAATCCTTATCAGTGTTCCTTTCTAATGCAATAATTAACCAATGAAAGACTGACATCAGCATTCATAGAGTGGTGCATATCCACTATAAATCTATGGCTGTCATATCCAGGAGTTACAGTGGGATTTGGCATTTGTGGGAACTCTAAGTAATGGAGCAGCTAATGGGAGAAATTATTCTACCCAGTATAAAGGTGGAATAAGAACATGATCTGCTTAAATTCAAAAACTTCTTCTAGAAGCAAATGCTGAAATTCAGCTGAGCACTTACTTTGAAGCATTATCTTAATTAATCTTCATTTCAGTGGTCAGTGGCCATAAAAACTGCATGTAAAGAATATCCAGTCAAATCTGATTTTAAAAAAAGGCTTAAAAGTTTGCTGATTTTGCCCACAAATAAGTTTTAAAAGACAGTGCACATTATGAAATAACCAGATAACTTAAGCACATCATGTACAGATCCATTCGCTGATTACTAAAATCTAACATGAGTTAGGATATTACACATAAGTGGTCATTTTCCAGTTCATAAAATGTCTCTTGCTGAGCAGTCCATACCTTTGAAAACAGTCTCTTGTCTTCCTCTCCTGACCTCTCTGCCTTACATCTGTCTCCATCTCTGAAGGTGAACTTATTACACACCGACCTCACTTTTCTACCTGAAAACTGCAACTACAGCAACTGTGGCTACCTAGTTTGTACGCCAGACTGTACAGAACAGTTTGTGCCCTTTGTGGTATTTGCTGACCTGCTTAAAATGTTTCATTTGAAATTACATGCCACTTCACAAAAGTTCCTCCCTTTATGCTCACTCCCCTTCTGTAGCGGTAGCTAGATGCATCTTTACTGATATGCCAAGCAGGAACACCACAGGAATGTGTGCAGAGGGAAACGTGGTGAGTTTGCCGGCTCTGTGGCATCAGCTGGAAGCACTGTCAGCCTGCAGCATGTGAAAAATGAATTCACTTGACACTGTTTTGTATTAAACTGCCTTTCAGATTGAATCATCCAGGATTATTTTCAGCTAAGTGTGCATGTGAAATCAGCATGTTAACATTGCTGGTGTAAAATGCTTTTACTGTCCATACTGGGTATCCTTGTGAAGGTCCAGTAAGTTTAGATTTGGATTTTTAACATTACATTTTACTACAATCACAATTCCTGAGAGGTTCAGTGCCTTTTCGACCCCCCATTTCAATCACCATCATATCACCATGCTAAAAAAAAAAAAAACAATACTGAGAAATACTGGTTGTCTTTTCCAAGGATACATAAATAAAGCTTGAAAACACTTAAATTATGAAGTTGCTCCACATGTTCATCAAGATAACCTTTGTTCTCAAATCTTAACATCAGACCTTTTTTTTTTTAAATTAAAATATTAATCTGCCAAAGACTCTTCATGAAAAAACATTTCATTTCTTAATGTTATAAGGGGAATCCACCAGCTGGCTGGGGCCCTTCTGTGTGGAGCCTGCAAGTTCACCCTGTGCCTGCCGGGGTCCTCTCCAGGTACTCCAGCTTCCTCCCCCACTCCAAAGACATGTACGGCAGGCTAATTGGTGATTCTAAAAATGTGGGTGTGAATGTGAGCATAAATGGTTGCCTGTCTCCTTGTCTTAGCCCTGTGATAGACCGGCAGCCTGTTCAGGGTGTACCCCACCTCACGCCCTGTGACAGCTGGGATAGGCTCCTTTGTCCTGCTTGAGAAAAATGACACATTTTTTTTCAAGGAGGAACAGGATATACTGTAATATTCTTGTGCATGTGGAGTTTGGCAGCAGCATATTTGGAATAGTTTGAATTTTTTTTTAATTAAATAAACAAAATAAACCTGACTTACTAGGTAGCAATGTTTAAATAGTATTTGGAGTTACAGGGTATTGTCCACTTATCTAACCATTCAGGACGCTTAGGCAATCATCTTACAGAAAGCAATAATGAGTAAAGTGATGGAACCTGTAATGCTTTTTCACAGTGCTAACCATTAATCCCCAGATTGCAGGACAAGGATAAGCATGATCAAGGAGGATGACAGCCCAGATCTTCTGTACTTCCAAGCATCGTGAAGAGGCCAGGACAGAACATTATGGCCTCTGTGAGCCAAATAGAGAAGAGACTGTTCCCTCTACACCCTATAAAACAAAAGTACTATAACCTGCAGTGCTACATTGACCCATTTACTGGGCAAGCAATAAAAGAATAAAAAAAAAATAATAACTGTAATAATAATGGCATCTTGCCCACAGTTGTTAAAAATTAGAAAAGATATTTTCAGGAAATTGTTATGTTTTAAGGCTAACGACAGAGTTCAAAGTAATCCTTAATTTATTGTATGCTTGACTTTGGTCTAGCCCCTTAGTTCATCCACTGTGAATACTGTGAAGAATCACCAGCAACAGGGCCTTTCAAAGTTGGTCTGATGAGAAGGATAATGGGCAGCATGTATAGCAGAGTGGAGCTGATGTGCACAAACTGAAAAAAGAAAGAGATTGTATTATTATTATTATTATTATTATTATTATTATTATTATTATCATTATTGCCTCCAGATAACTGTTCTTTGGAAGAAACAAAGTCAGCTGACTGCATGTTAGATGGATGCACATACGCACGAGTAATTTGAAATATTCTTAATTAAATATCTGGTTGAAGTTAGATGGAGCTTTTTCCATAGTGGACATTCTGAAATAACACAGTAAGATTAATCATCACTACATAGCACTTCCAGGGCCTTATGCAGGTTAGCTCAATGGAACTGAAGCTGCGCTCTTTCGGTAATGAAAAGCAAAATGCGTGCTGTAAAAAATGCTATATTACGAGAAATTTCCAACAGTTGTAAAGAAGTAAGGTGTCCTAAACAAACAACATAACAAGGGAGAGATGCCATTCACATAGTCTGTACTGACTTTGCATGTGCACCCATACATCTGTACAGACTGGAAAACACATTGTAGAGGATCAGCATTAAAAGCTATTATGTCAGACATATTAGTTACATGTCTGACATAACATGGCACTGAGTCATAGTCTTGCCTTTTGTCCCAATCCCTCTACTACTGTAAAACACACGAACCTAATGTAGTCCATCACAAGACACCTCAGGCCTTGTCTGTTGACTCTGAAGTTGGCATTCTGACGCTTGACCATGGAAAGGGGTCAAAGGGGCTGAGCGAGAACGTGCATGATAAGAAAAGGAACCATAAAAGCACCTGGGGGCACTGCAAGGTAAAGTTAGATAACTTAATAGATACAAGAGTTGTATACATTGACTTAGACACACACCTTATGTACTGTAACCACTGGAACATTAGATGCTTTCAAACACCGCCACAAAGTGAAATAATCTATAATTTCTGCATTATAGAATGCTGTGTACGACCTTCATTATCGTCTGTATAATTCCTTCATCTCCAGTAACTTAATGCCCTGATGATTCATTCTGAAGTTGTTGTCTTTCAAAAGCTGTCATGAAAGGCTTAAAGAAACAAAGTAAGAAAATGGAGCAATCAGAGCTTTTATTGTCTTCATTATCAAGCATGATGATGCAGGTGGAGTGGGGTCAGGGCTGAAAGTTCGCTTCTTTGTTAAGCCTTTTTTTAGATAACAGAGATTTAAATCAACTGATATGGAAAAGCTGTACAACATATCCAATTCTGACCCTTTGTTTTTGACCTGTTTTGGCCCCTAGAGAAAGGTGGCTGTCACATTCAACTTCTGGTTGTTACTAATGTCCAGTAGTAACATAACATAAATATTAATCAATATTAATAATTCATATATGCACCAATCAGCCACAACATTAAAACCTCCTGCCCAGTATTGCATAGGCCTCAAAACAACTCTGACCCATCAGGGTATGAAGATAGGCAGTACCTCAGTGGTATCCTGTGGTGTCTGGCATTTGGATGATCTTCTGGGCACTGTGTGCTGAGGGTAAGCGATCTGGCTTGCTCCGACGCATCCTGCGAATTCTCAGTTGGACTGGGATCTGGGGAATTTGGAGGCCCCGTCACCGACTTCAGCTCTTTGTTGCTGTTCATGAGCAGTTTTTGAGAGTTCCCAAGGGGGAAATGTATGTTTGGGGGATACTTTAATTTTGAATCCTGCTGCATCACCAGGTCAAAGTTTGAAATTGTTCAAATACCTGAAAAAAAGCTAAACATCCTCATTAGGCTGTTAATTACAACTAACACACTTAAGTGATATAGTGACCATGGTAAACTGCTAAACATGAGCATGTTAGTGCAGTTTACATTGGCTTGTTGCTCCTGTGGATGATATGTCTGTTAACCGACAAAGACCACTTTTAAATGTTTACATGCAGGGATGCCCTTCTGTCACCAAACAATGTGAATTTAAACCACTCTCCTTGTAGCTAAACAAAACAAACTCTAAGGTCACAAATTTTTGTGTACAGTGCATTAACGCATCAGTAGCTCTTTGCTCTTAAATTGATGTTTCAACTTTATGAAGCGATTTCCATTCAGCTGTAAGTTAATGTTTAACATAAATCACTTTAAGCCTAGGTATCAACCTCACAGTGACGCATCAGGCTTTTATTGTGTCTCTTGCATTTTAGATTATGCACGCTCAATTTTTTTTTTTCTCTAGGATTTATATTCTATCACCAGATTTCTTTCTTACAGAAATATCTTTGCAGCTGTGCAGTAAGGTTGAGGTAAATCATTAAAAGTCAGCCTAGTTACTCTTTTTGCATAAAATACACAAGTGAAATATAATCAATTCTTAAGTCATACACACCGTTCTACTGTGTGAAATCACCCGACAAAATCTGAATCAATGCATTTAATTTTATGCTGACATACCTGAGTAAGTGTAATTTGAAGCAGGGATGGATCAATACCAATTTTAATGTCTGATGTCGTAAACTTTGGGGAGCTTCCCATATGACTGCAATCTGATACGACCATTTTCTTACATAACTAGGCTGTTACTAACAACTAACATCTGAGGCTCAGACATGTGTCCAAGTAACTGTATCATAAAAAAAAACATTTAATCTGCATTACTTGCAACACATCTCTATTAATGGTATGCTGCTCAAGGTTCAGTTAGCTTTTACATGATAATTTAGGGTAATGAATTATACTGGATTATGCTTTAAAAAAAAACCCAAGTCATTGTGTTTGCACAGTATTATGCTAATATTGTGTACCACACCGCCCTAATTTAGAAAACATTGTTATTTAAAGAGTTTGTGCAATACATCCAACAATTAATCAATGAGCAACTTTACAATATTTCCTTTTCATATTTCTATTTTGTTTTTATTCTCTAGGCTACACGATAACAACTGTAAAGACATGGTATGGGAGTCTCCAGAAGTCCTACATAGAAGCTAATACAACTGATCCAGTATGGGGATGCCCATGACATGGAATCACAGGTTTGGGAAGAACCAGCCTCACAGTGTCTGTGGAGGTATTCTAGTTTTCAGATCCCAAATTATCCAGTTCAGGGTCATGGGGAGGCAGGAGCTGTCATAGGGCAAGAGGCAGAGCACACCCCGGACGGGTTGTCAGTCTATGGCAGGGCTAACACAGAGAGACAGATAACCATTCGCATACACATTCAATTTACAATCACCAATCCAGCCACTGACAAGCATGTCTTTAGACTGTGGGAGGAAGCTGGAGTACCCAGAGAGAACCCACAAAGGCACAGGGAGAACATGCGAGATTACTGAGATTACTGTACTACTGAGATTCACACCCAGGGCATTCTTGCTGGGAGGCAACCACTAGCGCCCTGTATCAAAGTCCTTCTTCTTTATAGCTAACTGGGAAAATCCCAATCCTGCTGGCTGTCAGAGAGCACAAGTGTATCTGTGTGTTTTGCACACACTCCATCTCATTTACCATCTTGAAGGGACTGGATAAAAGGTTACCATTTCCGATAATATACCCCAACTAAAATGTTCCTGAGTAATAGGTGATTCCTGGGCTTTGGCACTCAAACTACTGTAGCTGCAGTGAATCAAATGTGATCATGTAATACAAGTACACAGATCAGGACATCAACATTATGACCCCTGACAGGTCAGGTGAATAACACTGATTATCTCTTCATCATGGCACCTGTTAGTGGGTGGGATATATTAGGGAGCAAGTGAACATTTTGTCCTCAAAGTTGATGTGTTAGCAGCAGGAAAAATGGGAAAGCGTAAGGATTGGAGTGAGTTTGACAAGGACCACACTGTGATGGCTAGACAACTGGGTCAGAGCATCTCCAGAACTGCAGCTCTTGTGGGGTGTTCCCGGTCTGCAGTGGTCAGTATCTATCAAAAGTGGTCCAAGGAAGGAAGAGTGGTGAAGCACTGATGCATGGTGGGGAGCGAAGAATGTGCCAAATTGTGATGGCTAGACGACTGGAAGGCTGGCCCGTGTGGTCCAATCCAACAGAT